>RXID01014866.1:0-30264 GCA_005019695.1 Trichopus zeylanicus subsp. travancoricus | reverse complement strand
AAAAGTAGTAGTAGTATTATTAGTAGTTGGAGTAGGTGCAGAAGAAGGAGCGGTAGTGGGAGCAGTAGTTGGAACAACAGTAGCAATAGTAGTTATTGCTGTAGTAGTCATTATTATAGTAGTTATATTAGCAGAAGTAGTAGTTGGAATAGTAGTAGGTGTAGGAATAATAGTTGTATTAGTTGTTGGTGGAGTAATGGAACTATTAGTAGTAATAGGAGGAGGAGGAGGAGTTGTAGTCAAAGTAGTAGTAGCAGCATAAGTAGTCGTAATATCTATAATAGTAGTACTAGTAGGTGTAGTAGTAGTAGTAGTTTTTGTCAGAGTTGGTGTATGAGTAGGAGTAATCATACTTGTACTTGTAGTAGTCGAACTACTAGTAGTTGCAGTTGTAGCAGTAGTAGTTCTATTAGAGACAGTATTAGTAGTAGTAGTAGTAGCAATAGTAGTACTAGTTATAGTCGCAGTAGGTGTAAGAGTAGGAAGAGTAGTGGGAGCAGCAGCAGTAGTAGTAGTAGTAATAGGTGTGTAGTGGTCTTAGTAGTTGTAGCAGTACTAGTAGTAATAGTAACAATAGTAGTAGTAATAGTTATGGTAGAAGTGGTAGTTATTGAAGTAGTTATTGTAGTAGAAGAAGTAGTAGGAGTTGTAGTAGGAATAGGAGTTCCCATAGGATTCGTTGTAGTAGTAGTAGTGGCAGAAGAAGTAGTAGTAGTAGCAGTGGTAGTTACAGAAGTAGTAGGAGGAGTAGTAGTAGTAGTTATAGTTGTAGTAGTAGTAGTACTAGTAGTAGTAGTAGTAGTATTAGTAGTAGTAGAAGTAGTAGTAGTTGTTACTGTAGGGATAGTATTAGTAGTCATTGTAGAAGTTGGAGCAGTAATAGTTATAGCAGTAGTAGAAGTTGTAGAAGTTGCACTAGTAGTTGTAGGAGTAATAGTAGGAATAGCAGTAGAAGTAGTATTAATAGCAGCAGTAATAGTAGTTGTAGTGGAAGTAGCAGTAGCAGTCGAAGTAGTAGTTGTAGTAGTAGTAGTAGCCCAATTATTAGCAGTAGCAGAAGTAGTTATAGCATTAGTAGTGGTAGTAGTAGTAGTAGTAGTACTAGTAGTAATAGTAGCATTCAAAGCCATAACTATTATAGTAGTAATAGAAGTAGAAGTTGTACTCATAGCAATAGTAGTTGTAGTAGTAATTATAATAGCATTAAAAATAACTATACTTTTAGTTGGAGTTGCAGTACTAGTAGTAATAGTGGTAGTTGTTGCAAGAGCATTAGGAGTAGTAGTAGTAGTAGTAGTAGCGGTAGTTTTTGTAGTAGTAGTTGTTGTAGTAGTCCTAGTACTACTAGTAGTAGTAGTAGCAGTTGTTGTTGTTGTTGTCCTACTAGTGCTAATAGCCGTTGTTGGAGTAGTAGGAATAGTAGCTATAGTAGTAGTAGTAGTAGTTGTTGTTGTTGTTGTTGTTGTTGTTGTTGTTGTTGTTGTAGTCATAGTAGAAAGAGTAGCAGTAGTAGCAGTAGTATTAGTTATAGTAGCAGTAGTAGAAGTAGTTTGTAGTAGCAGTAGCAGTAGTAGTAGTAGTAGCAACGGTAGTAGTAGTAGTTGTTGTTGTAGTAGTAGTAGAAGTAGTAGTAGTTGTTGTGGTCGAGTAGTAGTAGTAATAGTAGTAGTCGTAATAGGAGCAGGAGTATTGGTAGTAGTGATAGTAGTAGTTGCGGGAGTAGTAGTAGTACTAGTAGAAATAGTTATAGTAGTTGTATTGTCATAGTAGTTACAGCGGTAGTAGTACTAGAGGTGGTGGTAGTAGTAGTAATAGCGGTAGCAGTAGTAGTAGTATTAGTAGTAGTAGTTGTTATTATTGTCATTATAGTAGAAGTAGCTATTGTAGTAGTAGTGGTTGTTGTAGTAGTAGTTGTTGTTGTTATATCTGTAGTAGCAGTATTAGTCATTGTAGTAGTTGTAGCAGGAGTGGTAATAGTATTAGAAGTAGTAGCAGTAGCAACAACAGAAGTAGTAGAAGAAGCAGTAGTAGTAGGTGTAGTAGTAGGCGGAGGAGGAGGATTTGATGAAGTTGTAGGAGTAGTAGTTGCAGTAGAAGTAGTAGTTGTTATTGTTGTAGTAGTTGTAGTAGTAGTAGTTGTAGTAGTAGTACTAGTTGGAGTAGTCATAGTAATACTAATAGTAGTAGTAGTAGTAGAAGTTGTAGTAGAAGTGATAGTAGTTGTAGTACTAGTAGTAGTATTAGTAGTAGTAGTAGTAGTAGTAGAACTACTAGTAGTAGTAGTTGTTGTTGAAGTGGTGGTAGTAGTAATAGTCATAGGAGTAGTTGTAGGAATAGTCGTAGTAAGAGTTGTAGTAGCAGCAACAGCAATAGCAATAGTAATAGCTATAGTAGTTGTAGTTGTAGTAGCAGTTGTAGTTGTAGTAGCAGTAGTAGCAGTGGTACTAGTAAGAGCCATAGCAGTAGCACTAGTAAGAGCCATAGCAGCATCAGCAGCAGAAGTAGTCATAGCTACAGTAGCAGCAGTAGTACTAAGAGCAGTAACAGTAGCATTAGCAGCAGTAGTTGAGTAGTAGTGGTACTCGCTGTAGTAGTAGAAGTAGTATAAGTAGTTTTAATAATTATTATTGTAGTAGTAGTACAGGTAGTAGTAGTAGTACTGCTACTACTAGTAGTAGTAGTAATAGGAGTAGAGGTAGCAGAACGGGTAGTCGTAGGAGCAGTAGTAGTAGTGGGAACAGTAGTAGTAGGAATAGTAGTGGTAGTAGTAGTGGTAGTAGTAGAAGTAGTAGTGGTAGTACTAGGAAAAGTAGGTGTATCATTAGTAATAGTAGTATTGGTAATAGTAATAGTAGTAGTAGAAGTTGTAGTTGTAGTAGTCATATTAGTAGTAATAGGTATAGCAGTAGTTGCTGTAGTAGTCGGTGTAGTAGTTTCAGAAGGAGTAGTGATGGGATTGTGTGTAGGACTAGGGGTAGTAGTAAGAGCAATAGTAGTAGAACTAGTAGCAGTAGAAATAATAGTAGTTGTAGGAGGAGGAGCAATAGGAGTAGTAATTGAAGTACTAGCAGTAGTAGTAGTAATACGAGATATAGTAATAGTAGTCAGAGTAGAAGTAGTAGCCGTAGTAACAGTAGAAGTGGTGTTAGTAGCATAGTAGTAGAAATACAAAGAGTAGTAGAAGCAGTAACAACTATAGTAGTAGTAGCAACAATAGTAATAGTAGCAACAATAGTAGTAGTAGCAGCAAAAGTAGTAATAGTAGTCGTAGCAACAATAGTAGTAGTAGTAGTAATTGTTGTTGTTGTTGTTGTAGTTGTAGATGTAGGAGAAGTAGTAGAAGTGCTGGTGGTGGTGGTAGTAGTAGTAATAGTTGTAGTAGTTCTTGTAGTTGTAGCTGTAGTAGTAGTACTAGTAGTAGTTGTTGTTGCTGTTGTAGAAGTAGTAGTGGTAGTAGTTGTAGTAGTAGTCGTAGTAGTTGACGTACTAGTAGTAGTTGTAGTAGAAGTACTCATAGTAGTAGTAGTAGTAGTAGTAGTAGTAGTAGCAGTAGCAGCAATACTTGTAGTAGCAGTAGTAGTTGCAGTAGTAATAGGTTCAGTAGTAGCAGTTACAGTAGTAGTAGTAGCAGCAGCAGCAATACTTGTAGTAGCAGTAGTAGTTGCAGTAGTAATAGGTTCAGTAGTAGTAGTAGTAGTAGTAATTGCAATAGTAGTAGCAGTTGTAGCAGTAATAGTAGTAGTAGTAACAGAAGTAGCAGTAGCAATAGTAGTACTTGTATTCATAGGAGTATTAGTACTAGGAGTAATAGTTGTAATAGTAGTTGGAGTAGTAGTAGTAGTAAAAGTAGTAGGAGCGTTGGAAGTAGTAGTATAGTAATAGTTGTAGTAGTAGTTATTGTTGTTGGAATATTAGGATTAGTAGTATTAGTAGTAGTAGTAGTACGAGAGGCAATAACAGCAACAATAGTAATTGTTGCTGTAGTAGTGATGTAGTAGTAGTTGTAGCAGTAGTAGTTGTAGTAGGAGTAGGTGTAGCAGTAGGAGTAATAGTAGTAGTAATAGTAATAGTAGAACTACTACTAGTAGTAGTAGTAGTACCATTAGTAATAGTAGTTGTAGTCAAAATAGGTGTAGGAGTAGGAGTAGTAGTAGGAGCAATAGTAGTAGTAATAGTAGTAATAGGAGCAGTAGTCTTAGTAGTTGTAGTAATACTTGTAGTAGTAGTAACAGTAGTAGTAGTTGTAGTAGCGATACTCATAGGTAATAGTTGTAGCAAAAGTGGTTGTTGTAGTAGTTGTTGTGGTAGCAGAAATAGTAGTAGCAATGGTAGTTGTAGAAGCAATAAGAGGAGGAGTAGTTATAGGAGTAGCAGTAGTAGCAGTATGAGTAGTAGTAGTAGTAGCCACAGTAGCAGTAGCAGTAGTTGTAGTAGTAGTAGTAGCAGTAACAATAGTTGTAGTAGTAGTAGCAATATTAGTAGTGATAATAGTAGTAGCAACAGGAGTAATAGCAGTATAAGTACTAGTTCTAGTAGTAGAAGCAGTAGTTGTAGTTGGAGTAGAGTACGAGTTTGAGTAGTTGTTGTAGTAGTAGTAGTAGTAGAAGTCATAGTCGTAGCTGTGGTAGTAGTAGGACGAGTAGTAGTAGTAGTAGTTCTTGTAGTTGTAGTAGTGGAAGTAGTAGTCGTTGTTGTATTTGTAGTAGTAGTAGAAGTAGTAGTAGCAGTAGTAGTCGCAGTATAAGTAGGAGTGTTAGTAGCAGCTGTAGGAGTGGTAATAGTAGTAGCAGTAGCACTAGTAAAAGAAGTAGTAGTAGCAGTAGTAGAAGCAATAGCAGTCGCAATAATTATAGTAGTAGTTGTACGAGTAGTAGTCGTAGTAGTAGGAGTAGTTGTCGTAGAAGTTCTACTAGTAGTATCATAGTAGTAGTACTAGTAGTTGTTGCTGTAGGAGCAGCAAGAGTAGTAGTAGCAGTGGTACGAGTAGTAGTAGTAGCAGTAGGAGTATTTGTCATAGAAGTAGTACTAGTACTATCATAGTAGTAGTTGTTGTTGTTATAGGAGCAACAGCAGTAGTAGAAGTAATAGTAGCAATAATAGTAGTTGTTGTTGTAATAGTTGTAGTAGTAATAGAAGTAGTAGTAGTAATAATACAGGTAGCAGTAATAGTAGGATTATTAGTAGAAGTAGTAGATATAGTAGTCATAGTAGTAGTAGTAGTAACAATAGAAGTAGTAGTAGTAATAGTAGTAGTTGTAGTATGAGTATAAGGAGCAACAACAACAACAACTATAGTCGTAGTAGTAGTAGTAGTAGTAGTAGTAGTAGTAGGAGTTGTAGGAGGAGGAGGACTAGTAGTACAAGTAGTAGTAGTACTAGTAGAAGTTGTATTAGTCGTAGTAGTAGTAGTTGTTGTTAATGTTGTAGTATGAGAAGAAGTTGTACAAGTAGTAGTAGTGGTTGTTGTTGTTGTTGTTGTGGTTGTTGTTGTTGTTGTTGTAGTAGTCATAGCAGCATTTGTAGCAAAAATGGTAATACTATTATTATTATTAGTAGTAGTGGTATAAGTATTAGTAGTAGTATTAGTAGTAGTAGCAATAGCAGTCGTAGTAGTTGTAGTAGTAGTATTAGTAGCAGTAGCAGTCGTAGTAGTTGTAGTAGTAGGTGTAATTGTAGTTGTAGTAGAAGTAGGAGTAGCAGTAGTAATAGCTGTAGTAGAAGTAGTAACGGTTGTAGTAGTAGTAGTAGGAGTAATAGTAGGAGTAGCTGTAGAAATAGTACTAGTAGCAGTAGTAATAGTAGTTATCGTAGAAGTAGCAGTAGGAGTAGTAGTTGAACTATTAGTAGCAGCAGTAGTAGCAGTAGCAATAGTAGAAGTAGTAATAGCAGCAGGAGGAGGAGGAGTAGTAGTAGTAGTAGTAACGGTAGCATTTGGAGCAGTAGCTGTTATAGTAGTAGTAGTAGTGGTAGTAGTAGCAGAAGTTGTACTAATAGTTGTTGTAGCAGTAGGAGTAATAAAAATAGCAGTTAAAATAATTGTAGTTGTAGTAGGAGTTGTAGTAGTAGTCGTAGTAATAGTGGATGTTGTAGTTGAAGCATTAGGAGTAGTAGTGGTAAAATAGTAGTTGTTGTTGTTGTAGTAGTCGTAGTACTAATAGTAGTAGTAGTAGTTGTGGCCATTGTTGTAGCAGCAACAACAGTATCAATAGTAGTAGTAGTAGTAGTAGTAGTAGTAGTAGTTGTTGTTGTTGTTGTTGTTGTTGTTGTTGTTGTTGTAATTGTTGTAGTAGTAGTAGTAGTAGTAGTAGCCATAGTAGTAGTAGTTGTAGTAGTAGTAGCCATAGTAGTAGTAGTTGTAGTAGTAGTAGTAGTAGTAGCCGTAGTAGTAGTTGTAGTAGTAGTAGCAGCAATTGTACTTGTAGTAGTAGTATTATAAGTAGTGGTAGTAGTAGAGGTAGGGCATGTTGCAATAGGAGCAGTAGTAGTATAATAAGTAGTGGTTTCGGTAGTAGCAGTAGTAGCAGTAGTAGTCAAGGAGGTAGTAGTAGCAGTAGTTGTTGTAGTTGTAGTAGCGATAGAAGTAGTTGTAGTAGTAGTAGTAGTAGTAGTAGTGGAAGTTGGAGAAGTAATAGTAGTAGTAGTATCTATAGTAGGAGTAGTGGTAGTTGTTGTATTAGTAGCAGTAGCAGCAATAATAGTAGAAGTAGTAGTAGTAGTAGTTATAGTATTAGTAGTAGTAGTAGCGGCTGCAGCAGAAGTAGTTGTAGTAGTGGTTGTCGTGGTAGTAGTAGCAGTCGCAATTGGAGTAGCCGTAGCAGGAGTAGTAGTAGTAGCCGTTGTAGTAGTAGTACTAGTAGTAGAAGTGGTAGCTATATTAGTAGTAGTAGTAATAGCAGTAATAGCAATAGTTTCAATAGTAGTAATAGCAATAGTAGTAGTTGTAGTTGGAGAAGTCAAGTAGTAGCTGCAGTTGTAGTTGTAGCAAAAGTAGTGGTTGTAGTATGCCCAGTAGAAGTACCAATAGTAGTAGTAGCCATAGTAGCAGTTGTAGTAGTAGTAGTACCGGATGTAGTGGTAGTAGTAGAAGTAGGGCAAGTTGATATAGGAGTTGTAGTTGTACATTAAGTATTAGCAGAAGGAGAAGTAGTAGTAGTAGAAGTAGCAGTAGTTCTAATCTAGTAGAAGTAATAGTAGTAGCAGCAGTAGCCGAAGTAGCAATGGTAGTTGCAGTAGCAGTAGCTGTAGTAGTAGTAGAATTCGTAGGAGAAGTAGTAGCAGCAGTAGTAGAAGTAGTAGTAGTAGCAGTAGTAGTACCAATTGCAGTACTTGCTATAGCCGTAGTAGTAGCAGTATTTGTAGTAATAGTAGTAGAAGTAGTGGTAGTAGCAGTAGCAATAGTAGTAGTAATAGTAGCAGCTATAATAGCATAGAGGAGTAATGGTATTAGTAGTAGTAGTAGTAGAAGTAGCAGTAGTAGAAGTAGCAGATGCAGCAAGCATAGCAGTATTTATACTTGTAGCAGCAATAACAATAGTCTAGTAGCAGAAGTAGTAGTAGGAATAGTAGTAGTAGTAGTAGTAGCAGCAGCAGTAGTTGCAGTAGTAGTATTATTATAAGTAGTAGTAGCAATAGGAGTAGTAGTATTAGTAGTAGGAGTGAGAGCAGCAGCAATAGTGGTAGTAGAAGAAGTAGTAGTAGTAACAATAGTAGCAATAATAGTTGTAACAATTGCAGTAGTTGTAGTACGAGTAGTAGTAGTTATAGCAATAATAGTAAAAGTTGTCACAGTAGTAGCAGTAGTAGCAGTTCTAGTAGCCGCAGCAGCAACATTAGTAGTAGTAGTAATAGTAGTTGTTGTGGTTGTAGGAGTAGCAGTAGGAGTAGTAGCTGCAGTAGTAGTAGTGGTTGTAGTAGTAGTAGTAGTAGGAGCAGTAGTAGCAGTAGTAGTGGGTGGAGTGGAAGTTGGAGTACTAGCAGCAGTAGCAGTATGAGTAGTTATAGGAATAGCCATAGTGGTGGTAGTAGTAGTAGTAGTAGTAGCTGTATAGTAGTAGTAGTTCTTGTAGTAGTAGTAGTAGTAGCCGTATAGTAGTAGTAGTTGTTGTAGTAGTAGTAGTAGTAGTAGCAATAGTAGTAGAAGTTGTCATAGTAGTAGCAGTAGCAGCAGCAGCAGTAGTAGTAGAAGTACCAGTTGTAGTAGAAGTGGTCGTAGTAGGTAGTAGTAGTAGTGGTAGCAGCAGTAGTAGTAGGAGTAGCAGTAAGAGTAGTAGCAGGCGTAGCAATAGTAGTAGTACAAGTAGTTATAGTAGTAGCAGTTGTAAGAGAAGTAGTAGCACTATTAGTAGTTGTAGTAGTAGAAGTAGCAATAGTTGTAATAGTATCAGTAGTAGTGTAGTAGTAGTAATATTTGTAGTATTATTAGCAATAGTAGTTGCAGTAGTTATTGCAATAATAGTAGCAGCAGTAATAGCAGTTGCTATAGTTGAAGCTGTAGTAGGAGTAGCAGTAGTAGTAGTTGTAGTAATAGTAGCTATAGGAGCAGTAGTAGAAGTGGTTGTAGTAGTAGCAGTAGTTGTAATAGTAGCAGGATTAATAGTAGCTATAGCAGCACTAGTGGTAATAGTTGTGGCAGTAGTTGTCGTGGCAATCGTAGTAGCAGTAGAAATAGTAGTAGGTGTAGTAGCAGTTGTAGTAGCAGTAAGAGGAATGGTAGTAGCAGTAGGAGTGGTAGTAATAGTAGTAGTAGTAGAAGTCAGAGTGGTAGTAGCATTGGAAGTACTAGTAGTAGTAGTAGAAGTAGTAGCAGTTGTAGTAGCCACAAAACAGTAGTTGCAAGAGCAATAGTAGTAGTAGTTGATGTAGTAACAGGAGCCACAGCAGAAGTAGTAGTACCAGTAGGAGTTGCAGTAGTAGTAATAGGAGTGCTAGTAGTCATAGTGGTTGTTGTAGTAGTAGAAGTTGTAGCAGTAGTAGTAGTAGCGACTGCAATAGTAGTTGTAGTTGTAGTAGTCGCAGTAGCAGTAGCAGCAGTTGTAGCAGAAGTAGTAGTAAGAGTAGAAGAAGTGGCAGTAGCATTAATAGCAGAAGCAACTATAGTAGTAGCAATAGCAACAGTTGTAGTAGTAGCAGTGGTGGTGGTGGTGGTAGTAGTAGTAGTAGAATTAGCACTAGCACTAGTACTAGCATTAATAGTAGTAGCATTAGTAGTAGCAATTGTAGTAGTAGTAGTAGAAGAAGTAGCAGCAGTAGCAATTGTACTAGCTGTTGGAGTAGTAGAAGCAATAGTAGTAGTAGTGGTAGTCGTAGTAGTAGTTGTAATAGCGGTCGTAGTAGTAGTAGTAGTAGTTGTTGTTGTTGTAGTAGTAGTAGTGGCAGAAGTAGTAGTAGTAGTGGGACTAGCAGTAGTAGTACTAGTAGGAGTAAGAGTTGGTGTAGTAGTAGTAGTTATAGTAGGAAAAGTAGCGCTAGTAGTTGTGGTAGTAGGAGTAGGGGGAGTTGGAGTAGGAGTAGTAATAGTATAAGTAGTACTTATTTTTGTAGTAACAGTAGTTGTAGTTCTATCTATAGTAGTAGTTATAGTAGTAATAGTATTAGTTGTATTTGTAGTAGCAGTAGTAGTAGGAGTAGTAGTAGTAATTCTAGCAATTGCAGTAGTAGTAGCAATAGCAGTAGTAGTAGTTATAGTTGTCACAATAGTAGTAGTAGTAGCAGTAGTAGAAGTGGTTGCTGTAGTAGTAGCAATCGTAGTGGTAGCATTAACATTTCCAGCAGTTGTAGAAGTAGTAGTTTGAGCTGTAGTAGTAGTAATAGAAATAGTAGTTCTTGCTGAAGTAATTGCTTTGGCAGTAGTAGCAGTTGCAGTAGTAGTAGCAGTAGGGGTCACAGTACTAGTAATAGCAGTAGCACTAGTAGCAGTAGTAATAGAAGTAATAGTAGCATTAGTTATAGCAACAGGAGTTGTGATAGTTGTAATAGTTGTAGTAATAGTAGTATTAATAGTAGTTGTTGTTGTTCTCGTAGTAGTACTAGTAATAGTAGTTGGAGCAATAGTAGTAGCATTATGAGTAGTAGTAGTAGCAGTAGGAGTAGTCGTAGTGGTGGTAGTAGTAGGAGTGAGAGTAGTAGTAGTAGAGGTAGTAGTAGTAGTAGTAGTAGAGGTAGTAGTAGTAGTAGTAGTAGTAGTAGTAGTAGTAGTGTAGTAGTAGTAGTAGTGGTGGTAGTATTAGCAAAAGTAAAAATAGCAATAGTAGATGCAGCAGTAGCAATAGTCGTAGCAGTAGTAGTAGCAGTAGTAATAGCAGCAGTATTAGTAGTATTATGAGTAGTAATAGCAGTAGGAGTAGTAGTGGAAGTAGTATAGTAGTTGCAGCATTTGTTATGGTAGTTGTAGTAGTTGTTGCACAAGTAGTGGCAGTAGTTGCAATCGTAGTAGTAGGAATAGAAATAGTGACTGTAGAATTAGTAGTAGTACCATTGGTAGCAGTGCCAGTAGCAATAGTGGTAGTAGTTAGAGCAGCAGTAGTAGTAGGAGTAGGAGGAGGAGGAGTCGCAGTAGTAGTTGCAGTAGTAACACTAGTAGCAGTACTCTTAGTAGTATTAGCAATAGTATTAGGAGTGGTGGTAGCTGAAGCAGTAATAGTAGTAGTTGTCGTAGTAGGAGTGAGAGTAATAGTAGTAGTCGTAGTTGTAGTAGTAGTTGTTGTTGTAGTAGTAGTAGCAGTAACTATAGTAGAAGTTGTGGTAGTAGGATTAGCAGTTGGGGCAACAACATTTGTAGCAGTAGCAGTAGTAGTAGCAGTAGTATTTACAGTAGTACTAGTAGCAACTACTAGTAGTAGTTGTGAAAGTGTAGGAGTAGTAGTTGTTGTAGGAGGAGGATTAGTAGTAGGAGTAGCAATAGTAATAGTTGGAGTAGTACTAGTTGTAGCAATAGTAGTAGCAACAGCAGTTGCAGTGGTAGTAGCAGTTGTTGTTGTAGTTGAAGCAGCAACAATGTAATAGCAGTTCTAGAAGTAGTAGTAGTAGCAGTAAGAGTAGAAGTAGTAGTGCTAGTATTGGTAGCAACAGTATCAGGAGTTGCAGTAGTAGCAGTAAAAGTAGTAGTAGTAGTAGTAGTAGTAGTAGTAGTAGTAGCAACATTAGTAGTTGTAGTAGTACTAGTACTAGTAGTAGCAGCATTAGTAGTAGTAGTAGCCGCTGCAGCAGGAGTAGTAGTAGTAGTAGTAGTAGTAGTAGTAGTTGTAGTAGTAGTAGTAGTAGTAATAGTAGTAGTTATTGTAGTAGTAGTTGTAGTAGTGGTACTATTATTAGTAGTAATAGTAGTAGAAGTTGTAGTGTTAGTAGTGAGTGACAGTAAGAGTAGAAGTAGTAGGAGTAGGAGTAGTAGTAGAAGTAGAAGGAGTTGCAGTAGTAGTTCTAGTTGTCATAGGAGTAGTAGTAGTAGTAGAAGAAGAAGAAGAAGAAGTATTAGAAGTAATAGTAGTAGAAGTACATGTAGTAGTAGTAGTAGTAATAGTGGTAGTAATAGTAGCTGAAGTAGTAGGAGGAGTAGTAGTAGTTGTTGTAGTAGTAGAAGTAGTTGAAGTAGCAGTGTAATAGTAGTAGTAGTAGTAGCAGTAGCGGTAGTAATAGTATTAGTAGTAGCTGTTGTAGCTGTTGTAGTAGTTGTTGTAGTAATAGTAGTAGTAGTAACAGGACGAGTAGTAGTAGTAGTAGCAGCAGCAGTAGCAGTAGTAATAGTAGTATTACTAGTCATTGTAGTAGTAGTATTACTAGCAGTAGTACTAGTAATAGTAGTAGTACTAGTAATAGTAGTTGTTGTTGTTGTTGTAGTAGAAGTAGTAGTGATAGAAGTAGGAGTAGTAGTAGTAGGAGGAGGAGTTGCAGCAGCAGGAGTAGTTATTGTAGTCGTAATAGTAGTAAAAGTTGTAGCAGTATTTGTAGTAGTAGTAGCAGCAGTACTACTTGTAGTAGTTGTTGTTGTAGTAATAATAATAGTAAAAGTAGTAGTAGCATTAGAAGTTGTTGTACTAGTAGCTATAGTAGTAGCAATACAAGTAGAAGTAGTAGTAGTATAAGTAGTAGTAGTGGTAATAGTAGTTGGTGTATGAGAAGTAGTTGTATTAGTAGCAGTAGTAAAAGTAGTAGTAGTATTAGAAGTAGTTGTACTATTTGTTATCGTAGTAGCATTACAAGTAGTAGTAGTAGTAGTAGTACTAGTAGTAGTTGTTGTAATATGACTTGGTGTAGGAGTAGGGGTAGTAGTAGGAATAGTTGTAGTAGTAGCAGTAGTAGTAGGAGTAGCAGTAGTTGGAGTAGATATAGAAGTAGTAGCTATAGTAGCAATAATAGTAGAACTAGAAGTAGTAGCATGAGTAGTACAAGTAGTAGTAGCAGTAGTAGTAGGAGAAGTAGTTATAGTAGCAGTACTAGTCATAGCAAGAGTAGTAGTAATAACAATAGTAATAGCAGTAGTACGTGTAGTAATTATATTAGTAGTAGTATTAGTAGTAATTGTAGTAGAAGTACTTGTAGCAACAGTAGTAGTAATAGCAGCAACAGTAGTAGTAGTAGTAGCAGTATTGGTTGAGATAGGTGTAGTAGAAGCGGTAGTTGTAGTAGAAATAATAGTAGTAGTAGTAGTGGTGGTGGTGGTGGTGGTGGTAGTAGTAGTAGTAGTACTAGCTGTGGTGGTAGTTGCAGTAGTAGTAGTAGTTGTTGTTGTAGTAGTAGTTGTTGTAGCTGTAGAAATAGCAGTAGCAGTAGTAGTAGTGGTAGTTGTAGAAGCAGTAGGAGGAGTCATAAAAGTAGTTATTGTTGTAGTACCACCACTAGTTGTAGTTGTAGTAATAGTAGAAGGAGTTGCACCCGCAGCATCAGTAGCGGTAATAGTTATTGTAGCAGTAGTGGTACCACCAATACTAGCAATAGTAGCGGTAGCAGTAGCAGCAGCAGCAGTAGTTGTTGTTGTTGTTGTCGTAGTAGAATTAGTAGTCGAAGTAATATTAGTAGTAGCAGTAGTTGTTGTAATAAGAGTTGGTGTAGGAGTAGTAGTAGTTGTAGAAGTTGGGGTGGTAGAAGTGGCAAAAGTGGTAGTAGCTATAAATGTCGTAATAGTAGTAGCAGTAGTGCCAATAATAGTAGTAGTAATATTAGTAGTGGTAGTAGTAGTAGTAGTAGTCATAGCTATAGTAGTCGCGGTAGTAGTAGCAGTAGTAGTATTAGTCGTAATAGGTATAGCAACAGCAACAGTAGTAATAGCAATAGAAGTACGAGTAGTAGTAGCAGGAGTAGTAGTAGTAGTAGTAGTAGTAGTAGTTGTTGTTGTTGTTGTAGTAGTAGTAGCAGCAAAAGTAATAGTTGTAGTAGTAGTAGTACTAATGCAGCAATAGTAGTTGTAGTAGTAGGAGTAGCAATTATAGAAATATTACTAATAGTAGTAGTAGCAATAGTACTATCAATAGTAGTAGTAGTAGTAACAATAGTATTAGTAGTAGTAGTAGTAGTAGTGGTAGTGGAAGTAGTACTAGTAGTATGAGTAGAAATAGTAGTACTAGTAGTAGTATAAGTAGTAGTAGTACTAGAAGTAGTACGAGTAGGAGTAGGAGTAGGAGCAACGGTCATAGTAGCAGTAGTAGGAGTAGTAGTTGTAGTAGTGGCGGGAGCAATAGTAGGAGCTGTAGTAGTTGTAGTTGTTGTTATTGTAGAAGAAGTAGTATTAATAATAGTAGTATTAGTAGTATTAGTATTAGTATGAGTAGTAATATTAAAAGTTGTATTTGTAGTATTAGTAGTAATAGTAAGAGTAGGAGTTGGAGTAATAGTAATTGGAGAAGTGGTAGTGGTAGTAGTGGTAGTTGTTGTAGCAGTAAGAGTTGGAGTGGGAGTAGTATCAATTGTACTAGTAATAGAAGAAGCAGTAGTAGTAGTAGCTACAATAGTAGTAGTTGTAGTTGTAGTAGTACGAGTAGTAGTTGTAGTAGCAATAGGAGTAGTAGTGGTAATAGTAGTAACAGTAGTAACAGTAGTAGGAGTAGCAGTAGTAGTGGTAGCAGTAATATAAGTAGTAGCAGTAGTAGTAGGAGTAGTAGTTGTTGTAGTAGTTGTAATTATCGGAGCAATGGTAGGAGTAGGAGTTGAAGTCGGAGCGGCAGTTTGAGTTGTAGTACTTGTAGTAGTAGTAGGAGTAGTAGGAGTTGAAATAGAAGTAGTAGCAGTAGCAACAGTAATAGTACAATTAGAAGTAATAGCAGGAGTAGTAGTAGTAGCAGTAGTAATAGTAGCAGTAGTGGTAGTAGCAATAGTAGTAGAACCAATAGTAGTAGTAATTACAGATGTAATAGCAGTACTAGGAGTAGTAGTTGTACTAGTGGTAGTTGTAGTAGGAATATTGATACAAGTACTTGTAGCAATAGTAGTTTTGTTATTAGTAGTAGTAGTAGCAGTGGTATTAGTAGTGATAAGTGTAGTAGTAGTAGTAGCTATAGTAGCAACAATCGTCGTTGTAGTAGTAGTATTAGCAGAAGTAGTAGTTGCAGCAGCACTAGTAGGAGTAGTAGTAGAAGAAGCTGTAGTAGTAGCTGTAGTAGTAGCAATGGTAGTTGTGGTAGTAGCAGCAGTAGCAGTTGCAATAGTAGCAGTAGTAGAGTTGTATTAGTAATAGTAATAATAGTAGCATAAGTAGCTATAGTAGTAGTAGTAGTAATAGCGAAAGTTGTAGTAGAATTCAAAGCATTGGCTATAGTAGCAGAAGTTGTAGTACAAGTAGTAGTAGTAGTAGTAGTAGATGTAGTTGTGGTAGTGGTTGTAGCAACATAAAAGTCGTAGTAGCAGTAGTAGCAGCCGCAGTAGTAGTAGTGGTACCAACAGCAGTTGTAGTACTCAAAAGTTGTAGTAGTTATAGTAGTACTATTAGCAGTGGTAGCCACACTACTTGTAGTAGAATTAGTACTTGTAGTGACAATACTAACAGCAGAAGTAGTAGCAGTCGTAGTAGTTTTGACAATAGCAGTAGCAGTAGGAGTCGTAGTAGTAGTAGTTGTTGCAGGAGCAGTAGCAATAGTTGTGGTAGTAGTAGTAGTAGTAGTAGTAGTAACAATGGTAGTAGAAGTAGTGGGCGTACCAGCAACAGCTGTTGTAGAAGTAGTAGCATTTGTAGTAGTACTAGCAGAAGTAGGACTACTAGTAGAAGTAGTTATAGTTGTAGTAGTAGCCGAAGTAGTTTTAGAAGTATTACTTGTAGTAGTAGTAAAAGTAACAGTAGTAGTAGTGGGAGTAGCATTCGTAGTAGTAGCGATAGTAGAGAAAGTAGTAGTACTTGTACAAATAGTAGTAGTACCAGCCCCAGTACTAGCAGTTGTATTAGGAGTAGGAGAAGTAGTCGTAGATGTAGTAGTAGTAGCTGCAGCAGCAGTAGGAGTAGTAGCAATAGTAGCAGTAGTAGCAATAGTAGCAATAGTAGCAGCAGCAGTAGTAGTAGCAGTAGTAGAAGCAGTAGTAGTAGTAGTAGCAGAAGAAGTAGCAGCAGTAGCAGCAGTAGCATTATTATTAGCAATCGTAGCAGTAGTAATAGTAGTAGAAGTAGTAGTAGTAGTAGCAATGATAGCAGTAGTAGTAGTAGTTGCAGTAGTACTCATTGTAGTAGCTGTAATAGTAACAATAGTAGCTGTAGTAGTACTAGTAGTAGTAGTCAAAGCAAGAATAGTAGCAGTAGTACAAGTATTGTAGAAATAGATGCAGCAACGATAGTAGTAGCAGTCATAGTAGTAGTAGCAGTAGTAGCAATAGTAGTAGTAGCAGCAGTAGCACTAGTCAAAGTTATCGTAGTAGCAGTCACAGTATTAGAAGTCATAATCACAGTACTTCTAGTAATAGTTGCAGTAGAAATCATTTTATTAGAAGTCGTAGCCGTAGTACTAATAGTATCAATAGCAATAGCAGTAGTAATAGTAGTGGTAGTAGCAACAGTAGAGTGGTAGTCACAGCAGCAACGGTAGTAGTAGTAGTAGAAGTAACAGTAGCAGTAGTAGTAGTAGTAGTGGAAGTAGAAGTAGTAGTATAAATTTTAGCAATTGCTGAAGTAGAAGTAGCAGCGGTAGCAGTAATTGTGGTAGCAGCCGTTGTACCAGTAGTAGAAGTAGTAGCAAATGTAGTAGTAGTAGCAATTGTGGTACTACTACTAGTAGTAGTTGCAATTGTGGTACTAGGAATAGAAGTAGTAGCAGTATTAGTTGTAGCGGTAGTAGAAGTAGACGTACTAGTAGTAGTTGTAGTTGTGGTAGTAGTATATTAGTAGTAGTAGCAGTATTAGTAGCCGTAGCAGTAGGCGAAGTAGTAGAAGTAGAAATACTAGTAGTAGGAGGAGGATAAGTAGTTGTAGTAGTTGTAGTGGGAGAAGTAGTATTAGTAGTAGTAGAAGCAGTAGTAGTAGTAGCAGTAGTGGTGGTGGTAATAGTAGTAGTAGTAGTAGTAGGAGCAGAAGTAGTTGTAAGAGAAGCAATAGTAATAATAGTAGCACTAGAAGTAGTAGTAGTAGTAGTATTAGTAGCAAGTGTAGTAGTAGTAGTAGTAGCATTATTATTAGTAGTAGTAGCAGTAGTAGTTGTAGTAGTAGTAGTAGTAGTGGTGGTAGTGGTAGTATTAGGAGTTGTAATATCAGAAGGAGTCAGATTAGTACTAGTAGCAATAGTAGTAGGAGTAGCAGTTGCAGGAGTAGTTATTGTTATTGTAGTAGGAATATAAGTAGCAGCAGTAGTAGTACTAGTAGTTGTAGTTGTTGTAGTAGTAGTAGTTATTATACTAGTTGTAGTTCTTATAGTTGGATTAGTAGTAGTAGTAGTAGTAGTAGTAGCAGTTGTAGTCATCATAGTAGTGGTAGTAGTAGTAGCAGCAGTAGTGATAGTAGTAGTAGTTATAGACTTAGTAGTAGCACGTGTAGTAGTTGTAGAAGTAGTAGTAGCAGCAACAGTAGTAGTTGTAGCAGTATTTATGGTAGTACTCATAACAGTTGCTGTAATATTAGTTGTAGGAGTAGCAGCTGTGGAAGTAGTAGTAGACGTAGTAGTACTAGTACTAGTAGCAGTAATAGTACTAGAAACAATAGTAGTAGCAATAGTAGAAGTAGTTGTAGTATTACTAGTAGTCATCTTAGCGGGATCAGTAGTAGTGGAAATGGTAGTTGTAGTAGTACTAGTAGCAGTAACAACAGTAGTAGTAATAGTAGTAGGAGTAATAATAATAATAGTAGTAGTAGTAGTAGCTATAGTAGTAGTAGTAGCTGCATTAGTAGCAGTAGTAATAATAGTAGTAGTAGTAGTAGTAGTAGTTGGAGCAACAGCTGCAGCAGCAGCTACAGCAGTAGTGGTTGTAGGAGTAAGTGTAGCAGTAGTAGAAGTCATAGTAGTAGTATTGTAGGAGTAGTAGAAGTAGTCGTAGGACTAGCAGTAGCGATTGTAGAAGTGATAGTAGTAGTAGTAATAGGAGTAGTAGTTGTAGTAATAATAGTATAGGTATCAGTCGTAGTAATATTACTAGTAGTAGAAGTAGTAGTAGTAGTAGTAGTAGTTGTTGTTGTTGTTGTTGTTGTTGTTGTAGTACTAGTAGTAGTAGTAATAACAATAATAGCAGTAGTTGCCGTAGTTGTAGTAGTTATGGTAGTAATAGTAGTAGTGGTAGTAGTAGTAGTAGCGGTAGTAGTAGTCGTATGAGTGGCATGAGTAGTAGTGGTTGTGGAAGTAGTAGTAGCTGTAATTGTAGTAGTATAGGTAATAGTAGTTGTTGTTGTTGTTGTAGTAGTAGTAGTAGTACTAGTAGTAGTAGTAGTAGTAGTAGTAGTGGCAGTAGCAGTAGTAGCATTAGCAATAGTAATAGTAATAGTAGAAGTAGTAGCAGTTGTAGTAGTAGTAATTATAGTAGTAGTTGTTGTAGCAGTTGTAGTAGATGTAGTAATAGTAGTAGCAGTAGTAGTTGTTGTTGTTGTTGTAGTCGGTGCAGTTGTAGCAGAAGTGTTAGTTGTTGTTGTTGGAGCAACTGGAGCAGTTGAAGTAGCAGCATTAGTTGCAGTGGTAGAAATAGTAGTAGTACTAGTAGTAATAGTAGTAATAGTAGTAGAAGGAGTAATAGGAGTAGTAGTAGTAGTAATAGGAGTGGTTGTAGTAATAGTACTAGCAGCAATCATAGCAGTAGTACAAATGGCAGCAGTCGAAGCAAAAGTTGTTGTAGTAATAAAAGTTAAAGTTGTTGTAGTAGTAGTAGTAGTAATAGTTATTGTTGTTGTTGTTGCAGTACTAGTAGCAGCAGCACTAGTTGTAGTACTAGTAGCAGTAGTAGTAGTGCTAGTACTAGTAGCAGCAGTTGTAGTTGTTGTTGTAGTAGTGGTAGTAGCAGTAGTATTAGGAGTAGTAGTAGTTGTTGTTGTAGTGGCAGTAGTAGTAGCAGAAGTTCTAGTAGTTAAAGTTGTTGATGTTGTTGTTGTTGTTGTAGAAGTAGTAATAGTACCAAGGGTTGTAATAGTATTAGTTGCAGTAGTAGAATTAGAAGTAGTAGTATTAGTAGTAGTAGTAGTAATAGTAGTAGTTGTAGTAGTAGTAGTTGGTCTTGTAGCATTAGAAGGAGGAGTTGTGGTAGTAGTACTATTAGGAATAGTTGTGGTAGTAGTAGAAGTAGAAATAGTTGTAGTAGTAGCAGCAGCAGTAGTAGTAGTAGCAGTAGAAGTTATAGTAGGAGTAGTAGGTGTAGGAGTAGAAGTATTAGTACAAACAGTAGTAGTTTTAGTTGTAGCACTGGGAGTATTAGTAGTAGTAGTATTAATAGCAACAGAAGTTGTAGGAGTAGCCTTAGTATGTGTAGAAGTAGTAGTAGTAGTTGGAGTAGTAGCAGTAGCAGTAGTAGTAGTGGTAGTTGTAGGAGCAGTAGGAGGAGGAGTCATAATAGTAGTTATTGTTGTTGTACTACCACTAGTAGCAGTAGTAGTAATAGTAGAAGGAGTTGCACCTGCAGCATCTGTAGCGGTAGTAGTTATTGTAGTAGTAGTCGTACCACCCGTACTAGCAATAGTAGCGGTAGTAGTAGTAGCAGTAGTAGTAAAAGTAGTTGTTGTTATGGTAGTAGAATTAGTAGTCGAAGTAGTATTAGTAGTAGCAGTAGTTGTTGTAATAAGAGTTGTTGTAGGAGTAGTAGTAGTTGTGAAGTTGGGGTTGTAGAAGTGGCAAAAGAGGTAGTAGCTATAAATGTAGTAAATGGAGTAGCAGTAGTGGTAATAATAGTAGTAGTAATATTAGTAGTGGTAGTAGTAGAAGTAGTAGTCAAAGGTAGTAGTAGTAGTAATAGTAGTAGTAGTAGTATTAGTAGTAATAGGTATAGCAGCAATAGCAGTAGTAATTGCAATAGAAGTACTAGTAGTAGTAGCAAGTGTAGTAGTAGTAGTTGTTGTCGTTGTTGTAGTAGTAGTAGTAGTAACAAAAGTAATAGTTGTAGTAGTAGTACTAATGCAGCCATAGTAGTTGTAGTAGTAGGAGTAGTAGTTGTAGAAAAATTAGTAATAGTAGCAGTAGTAATAGTACTAGTAATAGTAGTAGTAGTAGTAACAATAGTAGTAGTAGTAGTAGTAGTAGTGGTGGTGGTAGTGGAAGTAGTACTAGTAGTATGAGTAAAAATAGTAGTACTAGTAGTAGTACAAGTAGTAGCAGTACTAGCATTTGTACGAGTAGGAGTAGGCGTAGGAGCAATGGTCATAGTAGCAGTAGTAGGAGTAGGAGTAGTTGTAGTAGTGGCGGGAGCAAAAGTAGGAGCTGTAGTAGCTGTAGTTGTTGTTGTTGTAGAAGAAGTAGTATTAATAGCTGTAGTATTAGTAGTATTAGTATTAGTATGAGTAGTAATATTAAAAGTTGTATTTGTAGTATTAGTAGTAATAGTAAGAGTAGGAGTTGGAGTAATAGTTATTGGAGAAGTGGTAGTGGTAGTAGTGGTAGTTGTTGTTGTAGCAATAGGAGTTGGAGTGGGAGTAGTATCAATTGTACTAGTAATAGAAGAAGCAGTAGTAGTAGTAGCTGCAATAGTAGTAGTTGTAGTTGTAGTAGTACGAGTAGTAGTTGTAGTAGCAATAGGAGTAGTAGTGGTAATAGTAGTAACAGTAGTAATAGTAGTAGCAGTAGCAGTAATAGAAGTAGTAGTAGTAGTAGTAGGAGTAGTAGTTGTTGTAGTAGTTGTAATTATCGGAGCATTGGTAGGAGTAGGAGTTGGAGTAGGAGCGGCAGTCTGAGTTGTAGTACTTGTAGTTGTAGTAGAAGTAGTAGTAGTTGAAATAGAAGTCGTAGCAGTAGCAGCAGTAATAGTAGAACTCGAAGTAGTAGTAGGAAGAGTGGTGGTAGTAGTAGCTGTAGTAGTAGTAGTGGTAGTAGCAGTAGCAGTAGTACCAATAGTAGCAGTAATTACAGATGTAACAGCAGTACTAGGAGTAGTAGTTGTACTAGTGGTGGTAGTAGTAGTAATAGTGGTAGAAGTACTTGTAGGAGTAGTAGTTTTGTTATTAGTAGTAGTAGTAGCAGTGGTATTAGTAGTGATAGGTGTAGCAGTAGTAGTTGTTGTAGTAGCAACAGTCGTCATGGTAGTAGTAGTATTAGCAGTTGCAGCAGTTGCAGTAGCACTAGTAGGAGTAGTAGTAGAAGAAGTTGTAGTAGTAGTTGTAGTATTAGCAGAGGTAGTTGTAGTAGTAGTAGCAGTAGCAGTTGCAATAGTAGCAATAGTAGAGGTGTATTAGTAATAGTAATAGTAGTAGCATAAGTAGCAGCAGTAGTAGTAGCAGCAATAGCCGTAGTAGTAGTAGTCATAGCAAAAGTTGTAGTAGAATTAGAAGCATTGGCTGTAGTAGTAGAAGTCATAGTAGAAGCAGTAGTAGTAGTAGTAGTAGTAGATGTAGTTGTGGTACTAGTTGTAGCAACATAAATAGTCATAGTAGCAGTAGTAGAAGCCGCAATAGCAGTAGTGGTACCAACAGCAGTCGTAGTACTCAAAAGTAGCAGTAATTGTAATAGTACTACTAGCAGTGCCAGCCACACTACTTGTAGTAGAATTAGTACTTGTAGTGACAGTACTAACAGCAGAAGTAGTAGCAGTCGTAGTAGTTTTGGCAACAGCAATAGCAGTAGGAGTCGTAGTAGTAGTAGTTGCTGCAGGAGCAGTAGCAGTTGATGCAGGAGCAGTAGCAGTAGTTGTTGTGGTGGTAGTAGTAGTAGTAGCAGCATCATCAGCAATGGTGGTAGTAGTAGTGGGTGTACCAGCAACAGCTGTTGTAGATGAAGTAGTAGCATTTGTAGTAGTACCAGCAGAAGTAGCACAACTACGAGTAGTAGTTACAGTTGTAGTAATAGCTGTAGTAGTATTAGAAGTATTACTTGTAGTAGTAGTAGCAGTAATAGTATTAGTAGTGGGAGTAGCATTAGTAGTAGTAGCAGTAGTAGAGAAAGTAGTAGTACTTGTACGAATAGTAGTAGTAGCTGAAGCAGTAGCAGTAGCAGTAGCAGCCCTAGTTGTAGTAGTTGTATTAGGAGTAGGAGAAGTAGTCGTAGATGTAGTAGTAGTAGCTGTAGCAGCAGTTGGAGTAGTAGCAATAGTAGCTGTAGTAGTAGTAGTAGCAGTAGTAGCAATAGTAGCAGTAGTAGTAGTAGTAGCAGTAGTAGCAGTAGTAGAAGCAGTAGTAGTAGTACTAGTAGTAGTAGTAGTAGAAGTAGCGGTAGTAGCAGTAGTAGCAGTAGTAGCATTATTAGTAGCAGTAGTAGCAGTAGTAATAGCAATAGAAGTAGCAGTAGTAGTAATAGTAGTAGCAATGATAGCAGTAGTAGTAGTAGTCGCAGTAGTACTGGCCGTAGTAGCTATAATAGTAACAATAGTAGCTATGGTAGTACTAGTAGTAGTAGTCGTAGCAAGAATAGTAGCAGTAGTACAAGTAGTAGCAGTAGTAGTAGAACTAGTTGAAGTTTCCGTAGTAGTAGTCGTAGTATTAGAAGTCATAGCCACAGTACTATTAGTAACAATAGCAATAGAAATCATTGTATTAGAAGTCATAGCCTCAGTACTAATGGTATCAGTAGTAGTAGCAGTAGTAGTAGTAGTGGTAGTAGCACAGTAGTATTGGTAGTCATAGCAGCAACGGTAGTAGTTGTAATAGAAGTAACAGTAGCAGTAGTAGTAGTAGCAGTGGTAGTAGAAGTAGTAGTATAAATTTTGGGAGTTGCAGTAGTAGAAGTAGCAGCAGCAGTAGTAGTTGTGGTAGCAACAGTTGTACCAGTAGTAGAAGTAGTAGCAATTGTAGTAGTAGTAGCAATAGTGGTACTAGGAATAGAGGTAGTAGTAGTATTAGTTGTAGCGGTAGTAGAAGTAGTGGTACTAGTAGTAGTTGTAGTTGTGGTAGTAGTATATTAGTAGTAGTAGAAGTAGTAGTAGCTGTATTAGTAGCCGTAGCCGTAGGCGAAGTAGTAGAAGTAGAAGTATTAGTAGTAGTAGGAGGATAAGTAGTTGTAGTAGTAGTAGTAGTGGTAGTAGTGGGAGGAGTAGTATTAGTAGTAGTAGAAGCAATAGTAGCAGTAGCAGTAGTAGTGGTGGTAATAGTAGTAGTAGTAGTAGGAGGAGCAGAAGTAGTTGTAGGAGAAGCAATAGTAATAATAGTAGCACTAGAAGTAGTAGTAGTAGTATTAGTAGCAAGTGTAGTAGTAGTAGTAGTAGTAGTGGTAGTTGTAGTATGAGGAGTTGTAATAGCAGAAGGCGTCAGATTAGTACTCGTAGCAATAGTAGTAGTAGGAGAAGTAATAGTAGTAGGAGTAGCAGTTGTAGTAATTGTTGTTATTGTAGTAGGAGTATAAGTAGTAGCAGTAGTAGTACTAGTAGTTGTAGTTGTAGTAGCAGTAGTAGTAGTTATTGTAGTAGTTGTAGTACTTATAGTTGGATTAGTAGTAGTAGTAGTTATTGTTGTTGTTGTAGTAGTCATAGTAGTAGTAGTAGTAGTAGTAGTCATAGTAGTAGTAGTAGTAGTAGTAGCAGTAGTAGTAGTAGTAGTAGTTATAGTCATAGTAGTAGCAGGTGTAGTAGTTGTAGAAGTAGTAGTAGTAGCAGCAGTAGTTGTTGTAGTAGTATTTATGGTAGTACTAGTAGGAGTAGCTGTAATAGTATTTGTAGGAGTAGTAGTTGTGGAAGTAGTAGTAGATGTAGTAGTACTAGTAACAATAGTAGTAGCGGTAGTAGAAGTAGTAGTAGTATTACTAGTAGTCGTCTTAGCAGGATCAGTAGTAGTAGAAATGGTAGTTGTAGCAGTACTAGTAGCAGTAACAACAGTAGTAGTAATAGTAGTAGTAATAATAATAATAGTAGTAGTAGTAGTAGCTATAGTAGTAGTATTAGTAGTAGTAGTAGCAGTAGTAATAGTAGTAGTAGTAGTAGTAGCAGTAGTAGTAGTATTAGCAGTTGTAGTAGTCATCGTCGTAGTAGTAGTAGTAGTAGGAGCAACAGCAGCAGCAGCTGCTGCAACAGTAGTTGTTGTAAGAGCAGCAACTGTAGTTGTAGTAGCACTAGTAGTTGCGGCAACGACAAGATAAGTAGTAGTGTTGTAGTAGGAGTAGTAGTCGTTGTAGTGGTAGCAGTAGTAGTAGTAATAATAGCTGTAGCAGTAGTTGTTATAGTTGTACTTATGGTAGTGGCACAACTAGTAGTAGTACTAGTTGTTGTAATATCCGTAGCAGTAGTAGTAGCAAAAGTAGTAGCAATGGTAGTAGCAGTAGTTGTAGTAGTAGTAGTAGTCACTGTAGCACTAGCAGTAGTAGTAGTAATAGTAGTAGTTGCCATAGCAGTACTAGTAGCATAAGTAGCAGTAGTAGGAAAATAAGTATTAGTAGTAGTAGGGATCATAGTAGGAGTGGGAGTTGGAGTAGGAGGAGTAGTAGTAGTAGTATAGTAGTAGTTGTAGTAATAGTACCTGTAGTAGCAGTAGCAATAATAGTAGTTATAATAGGTGGCGTAGTAGTAGTTGTATTGGTAGTAGTAGTAGTAGAAGTAGTAGTAGTAGTAGTAGTAGGAGTAGTAGTAGTTGTAGTAGGAGTAGAATTAGTAGTCGTAGGTGTAGTCGTATTAGCAGTAGGAAGAGTAGTAATAGTTGTTGTAGTAGTAGTGGTAGTAGTAGTCTAAGTAGTAGTGGTAGTTGTAGTAGTAGTTTTAGTAGTAGTACCAATCGCGGTAGCAGTAATAGTTGTAGTCATAGTAGCTGTATTAGTAGCAGCAGCGACAACAACAGTTGCAGTGGTAGTAGTAGTATTAGTAGTAGTAGTAGTAGTAGCCATAATAGAAGTAGCAATAGAAGTAGTAGTAGTAGTAGTAGCAATAGCAATAGTGGCAATAGCAGCAACAATAGCAACTGTAGTTGTAGAAGTAGTAGTATTAATAGCAATAGCAGTTGTAGTAGTGGTAGTAGTACTACTAATAGCAATAGTCATAGTCATAGAAGTAGAAGTAGCAGTATCAGCAGTCATAGCATTAGTTGTAGTAGTAGTAGTAGTAGTAGTAGTAGTAGTAGTAGCAGTGGTGGTAGTAGTAGTAGTAGAGTAATAGTAGGAGGAGTAGTAGTAATAGTAGTAGTAGTAGTGGTTGTAGGAGTAGTTGTAGCGGCAGTAGAAGTAGTCGTAGGACTAGCAGTAGCGGTTGTAGAAGTCATAGTAGCATTAGTAGTAGGAGTAGTAGTAATAGTACAGGCAGCAGTCGTAGTAATATTACTAGCAGTAGAAGTAGTAGTAGAAGTAGTAGTAGTAGTAGTAGTTGTTGTTGTTGTTGTAGTAGTAGTAGTACTAGTAGTAGTAGTAATAGCAATAATAGCAAAAGTTGCAGTAGTTGTAGTAGTTGTGGTAGTAATAGTAGTAGCGGTAGTAGCAATCCAAGTAGGATAAGTAGTCCTAGTAGGATAAGTAGTAGTGGTAGTATTAGAAGTTGTAGTTGTTGTTGTGATAGCTGTAGTGTTAGTAGTAGTAGTGATAGTTGTAGTATAAATAGTAGTAGTGGGGCTAGTTGTTATATTTGCTGTAGTAGCAGTAGTTGTTGTAGTAGCAGTAGTAATAGTAGTAGTAGCAGTATTAGTAATAGTAGTGGTAGCAATTGTAGCAGTAGTAGTAATAGTAGTAGTAGTACGAATATGAGTAGTAGTAATAGGAGTGGTAGTAGTAGTAGTAGTAGCTGTAGTTATCGTAGCTACAACAACAGTAATAGCAGCAGTAGTAGTGGTAGTAGTAGTCGAAGTACTAGCCATAGTACTAGTAGTAGTAGTAGTAGCAACAGCAGCAGCAGTAGTAGAATCAGTACCCATAGCAGTAGTAGTAGAAGTGGATGTAGTACTAGGAGCAGTAGTAGTTATAATAGAAGTAGTAGAAGTAGTAGTAGTTGTAGTAGTAATACTACTACTACTTCTACTTCTACTATAACTACTACTGCTACTAGTACTACATCTACTTCTACTACTACTACTACTATTAGTACTAATAGTAGTAGTAGTAGTAGTTGTAGCAGTAGTGATAGAAGTCGTAGTAGCCTTAGTAGTAGGAGTAGTATTAGTAGGAGTAATTGTAGTAGTGGTAGACCTAGTAGAAATAGTGGTTGGAATAGTAGTTTGAGCAGTAATCGAAGTAGTAGCAGTAATAGTAATAGTAGTAGTAGTCGAAGTAGTAACAATAGTAGTATTAGTAATAATGGTAGTAGTTGTAATCATAGTAGAAGTAGCAGAAGTAGTGGTAATAGTAGATGTAGTAGTAGTACTAATGGTGGTAGTAGTAGTAGTACTGAAAGTAGTTGTAGTAGTGGTAGTGGTAGTAGTAGCAGAAGGTGTAGTTGTAGTGGTTGCTAGAGTAGTAGTACAAGTGGTAGTAGTTGTAGCAGTTGCAGTGGTTTTAGTAGAAGTAGTACTTGTAGCAGCATTAATAGTAGTAGTAGGAGTTGTTGCCATAGCGGTAGGAGTAGTTGTAGGTGAAGCAGTAGTAGTAGAAGTGGTAGGATGAATAGTAGTAATAGTAGTAGTTATTGTATTACTAGTACACTAGCAGTAGTAGTTGTAGTACATGTGTAGAAGTAGCAGCAGTAGCTTTAGTAGTAGAGCCAATAGTAGAAGTAGTAGTAGTACTACTACTACTAGTAGTAGAAGTAGTAGTACTAGTAGTAGTAGAAGTAGTAGCAGCATTAGTAGTAGGAGTAATAGCAGTAGTAGTTGTAGCGGTAGTGATAGTAGTAGTACCAGTAGTAGTTGTTGTTGTTGTTGTTGTTGTTGTTGTAGTAGTAGTAGTAATAGAAGTAGTAGTAGTAGTAATAATTATAGTATTGCAGTAGTAGTAGTAGTAGTAGTGGGAGTTGTGGTAAAAGAAATAGTAGTGGTAGTTGTAGTAGTAGTAGTAGTAGTGGCGATCGTAGTTGCAGCAGCAGCATTAGTAGTAGTAGAAGTACGAGATGTAGTAGGTGTAGTAGTAACAGTAGTAGATGTTGTTACAGCAGTAGTACTAGTCATAGTTGTTATTATTGTACTTGTAGTAGTTGTAGTTGTAGTAGTAGTAGTAATAATTGTTGTAGTTGTTGTTGTAGTAGTAGTAGTAAGAGCAGCAGTAGCAGAAGTAGCCTAAGCTGTTGTAGTAGTAGTGGCCTAGTAGAAGAAGTAATAGGGGTAGTAATAGTAGCAGTAGCACTAGTAGAACTAGGAAGAGGAGTAGTAGTAGTAGTAGGAGTACGAGTAGTAGTCATAGTAGTAGTAGTACTTGTAGAAGTAGAAGTTGTAGTAATAGTATTACTAATAGCAATAGTAGTAGTAGTAGTACTAGGTGTAGCAGCTATCATAGTAGTAGGAGTAGTAGTAGTAATAGTAGTAGTAGTAGTGGTAGTAGTAGTGTTAGGAATAGTAGTTGTTGTAGTAGTTGTTGTTGTAGTAGTAGTAGTAGTAGTAGTAGTAGTAGTAGTAGTAGTAGTAGTAGTAGAAGTCTTAGTAGCAGCGGTAGCAATAGAATTAGTTATCGTAGTAGTAGGTGTAGGAGTAGTAGTAGTAGTAGGAGGACTACTAGAAGTCTTGGTAGCAGCGGTAGCAATAGAAATAGTCATAGTAGTAGTAGGAGTAAAAGTAGTAGTAGTTGTAATAGTAGCAGTAGTAGTCGTTGTAATAGTAGTAGTTTTAATGGTAGTAGTTGGAGTTGTAGTATTTCTAGTAGTAATAGTAGTAGTTGTAGTGGGAGTACTAGGAGAACTAGTAGAAGTAGTAATAGTAGGAGTAGTAGTAGTAGTAATAGTAATAGTAGTAGAAGTAGTAGTTGTAGTAGTAGTAATAGTAGTAACAGTGGTAGTACTAGTAGTACTAGTAATAGTAGTACCAGTAGTAGTAGTAGTAGCAGTAGCAGCAGCAGTAGTGGTAGTAGCAATTGTTGTTGTTGTTGTTATCGTTGCAATAGTACTAGCCATAAATATTGTTGTATTATTAGTAGTAGTAGCAGTACTAGTAATACTGGTAGTAGTAATTGTTGTACTAGAAGTAGTTGTAGTTGTAGTAGTAGCTATAGTAGTAGGAGTAGTAATAGAATTAGCAGCAAAAGTAGTAGGAGTTGCAGTAGTAGAAGTAGTTATTCTTGTTGTAGTAGTAGTAGGAGTACGGACTAGTAGTAATTGTCAATGTAGTAGTAATAGTAGTAGTAGTAGTAGTAGTAGCAGTAGTAGCAGCAACAACAACAGTAGTAGGAGTAGCTATATTAGTAGTTGCGGTAGTAGTAGTAGTAGTAGTAGTAGTAGTAGTAGTAGTAGGCACAGTAGTAGTATTAGCAATAGTAATATTGGCAGTAACGGTCGTAGAAGAAATGGAGTAGTAGTAGGACTAGTAGTACTAGTAGTATTAGCAGCTGTAGTAGGAGAATTTGCATTAATTGTAGTATTAGTAGCAATAGTCATAGTTGTATGAGTGGTAGTCCTAGCAGTACGAGTAGTTGTAGTAGTCGTATGAGTAGGACTAGTATTAGTAGTAGTAATAGTAGCAAAATGAGTAGTAGTAGTCATAGTAGGAGTAGTAGTCGTGGTAGTACCAGTGGGAGTAGTATTAGTAGTAGTTATAGTCATGGTTATAAGAGTAGTAGTAATTCAAGTAGTAGTAATAATAGTAGTAATAGTAGTAGCAGGACTAGTAGTGGTAGCAGCAACAGCAGCAGCAGCAATAGTAGTATTAGTTGCAGGAATAGTAGTAGTTATAGAAGTAGTTGCAACAGTTGTAGTAGCTACAGCAGCAGGTGTAGTAGTAGTTGTAGTAGTAGTATTAGTAGAAGTTGTAGTAGAATAGTTGTAGGTATAGGAGTTGGAGTAGGTGCTATAGTAATAGTAGTAGTAATACTGGCAATAATTGTAGTAGCTGTAATAGAAGTAGTTGTGGTAGTAGTAGTAGCGGCAATTGTAGTATTAGAAGTAGCAGTAGTTGAAGTAGTCGCTGTAGTAGAGGTAGTAGTAGTGCTAGTAGTTGTAGTTATTGTAGTAGAGGAGTAGTTGTAGTAGCAGCAGTATCAATAATATGTGAAGCAATAGTAGTAGTTGCAACAACAGTAGTTGTAGTAGTAGTGTAGTAGTAGTGTCGTAGTAGTAGTAGTAGCAGTAGTTGTTGAGGTAGTAGTAGTAGTAGTAGTAGTAGTAGTAGTAGTCGAGGCAGTAGTAGCAGTTGTAGTAGTACTAGTAGTCACAACAGTAGTATTAGTAGTAGTAGCAGTAGTAGTAGTTGCAGTAATAGTAATAGTTGTTGTAGTTGTGATGTAGCAGTAGTAGTAGTAGTAGTGGTGGTAGAGGTAGTAGTTTTAGTGGTAATAGCAACAGTAATAGCAGCAGTAGTAGCTATTGTTGTAGTAGTAGCTGTCATAATGGTAGCAATAGAAGGAGTTGTAGTCGTAGAAGTAGTAGTAGTAGTTGTAGCAGTAGCAATAGTAGTAGTAATAGTAGTTGTGGCTGTAGTAGTAGTAGCAGTAGTTCTAAGAGTAGTGGTAGTTGAAGTTGGAGTAGTAGTGGAGTAGCAGCTGTAGTAGTAGTAGCAACATTAGTAGTACTAGTAGTAATAGGAGGAGGAGGAGTAGTAGTAGGAGTAGTAGTAGTGGTAGAAGTAGTACTGGTACGATTAGAAGTAGTAGAAAGAGTCGTACAAGTAGTAATAGTTGTAACAGTGGCAGCTGTAGCAGTATGGTAATGGCTGTAATGGTAGAGTAGTTGTACTAGCAGAAGTAGTAGAAGTTGTAGTAGTCGTAGTAGTTATTGTTGTTGTTGTTGTAGTAGTAGTAGTAGCTGTCGTTGTAGTAGTAGTAGTAGTAATAGAAATAGTAGTAGTAGTAATAGTCGTAGTAGGAGGAGGAGGAGGAGCAACAATATTACTAGTAGTAGTAGTAGAAGTAGTAGTTGAACGAGTAGTAGTAGCAACAGGAGTAGTAGTAGTGGTAGTAGCAGTAGTAGTAGCAGTAGTAGTTGTAGTAGTAGCAGCAGTAGTAGCAGTAGCGCTGGTAGTAGAAGTAGTAGTAGAAGTTGCTGTGGTTGCAGCAGTAGTTGCTGTGGTTGCAGCAGTAGTAGTAGAAATAGTGGTAGTAGTGGTAGTTTAAGTAGTAGTAGTAGTAGCAGTAGGAGTTGGTTTAGGAGTAGGAGGAATAATTGTAGTAGTAGGAGGAGTAGTAGTAGGTGTAGCAATAGATGTGGTAGCAATAGTTGCAGTAATAGTAGAAGCCGTAGTAGTATTTGGAGTAGTAGTAGTAGTAGGAGCAGTAGTTGCAAAAGCTATAGTAGTAGTAGTAGTATTAATAGTATTTGTGGTAGTTGTGGTAGTATTAGTAGTAGTTGTTGTTGTAGTTATTGTAGCAGCAGTAGCAGTAATAGCAGTTGTAGTTGTAGTAATTGTAGCAGTAGTAATGGTAGCTGTAGGGGTAGTAGTAGTACAACTAGTAGTTGTTGTTGTTGTTGTAGTAGTAGTAGCAACAGTCGCAGCAGTAATAATAACGATAGTCATAGTAGTGGTAGTAGCTGTAGTTAAAGTAGGAGAACTAGTAGTGGTACTCGCGAAAATAGTAGCAGTAATAGTAGTTGTAGCAGTAGTAGAAGTCTTAGTGATAGTTGTAGGAGAAGTAGGTATAGTAGTGGTAATAGCAATAGCAACAACAGTAGCAGCAGCAGCAGCAGCAGTAGTATTAGTAGTAGCAGGAATAGTAGTAGTAGTAGTAGTCATAGCATCAGTAGCTGTAGCAGCAACAGTAGTAGTAGTGGTAGTAG
>RXID01014865.1:0-166092 GCA_005019695.1 Trichopus zeylanicus subsp. travancoricus | reverse complement strand
CCTACTTCTCTTAGAATGGCAATGATCTCTTCATTGCAGGCTTTCTCTGCAATTCCAAGAGCAGTCTCACCTGCCTTATTCACTGTATTTACATCAATCCCCCCAATTGATAGCAAAGTCTGAACCATCTGGAACAATAAATATGAAAATGTTAGTCAAGTGGCAGAACCCAGTTATATAAGCACGGCGTAATAACATCCAAGATTACTCAGGTGATAATTTTTTTGTATACATACACATATGTTATATATATTTTTGGAGACTTAACAAAAATAATGAAGTGTGAATAATCCTACACCTAGAGGAATCATAACCATAACTTCTAAAAACATGTAGACTAATATTTTACTCTCTAATTTCGGACAGTGTCTAATTTTCAAACTTGTCACATATTTCTCCTCTGCCACTGGCATTCTTGGTAGATTTCCTTTTCCCAAATAGTTTTCTTATATTCTTCTCAACCAGAATAAGACATAAATAAGCCTTTTCTCTTCAATTTTATAGGTTGCACTTGATAAAGAGAAGGCTGGAGTTTCTGTCTACGACATATGCTATCAAAAATGGAAGCATATACTTTCAATTTCTTACAAAATCTTGGTTAATCTAGGCATGCTGAATTTACTGATTGTTTCTTACTAATAAATAACAGTAGTAAAAAACTCAAATAACTAGTAAATAACAGTAGTGGAAACTTGAACAATGGAAGAACTATACTTTCTCGAAAAAGCCTGTGATGTCTTGCTTCATGAGTTTTATGATTTAATTAAGAACAATAGTTATGATGTTCTTTGTTGGGACAATAAGGGATTATTTGGTTGTCCAAAAATAGACAAAAGTATAAAAAAATCACTTCTCTCTACTTCTAGAATTAGTTGTCTAGAATTGATTAAAAGTAATCCATTTCTACCGTTTCGTTAGACAAAAATACATTTTGAAAATATAATTATTACTATGCAAAATATTATTTTTTCACAAATAATTTTTTTAAAAATATATTATTATTGTATGTGAGGTTATTAATATTATTATAATTCAAAATATCATTAGATTCACTTCTATAAGTCACTTTAGATTAAAAAAAGAACTAAAATTTAATTTATTTTTCACTTTTAAATCAGAAGTGATAAAAAATGAACTAACATTTGAGAAATCACTTTTGGATAACCAAAAATCATAAGTAAATGAAAGTGATTTTGCTTCTAAACATTTCTTCTCATTTCCTGCCAACCAAATAACTCCTACAAAAAAGCTAGAGACTACACCTTAGTGCCATAAACAAAAAAGACAGTTGAGAAAGCAAGTGTTAATAAAATGATCAATAATCAATTATGAGAGGGCATTGCCACTCCCATGCGCTACAAATAGGCTTAGTATCAAACCTTACTTAAATTCCACTTGATAATCTTTGAGTCTTGCCTAAATTGCATTAATTCTTTGGTTGAAAACCTTTCTAAGAGATCCTACGTACCGTTTAATTTGGGATCAGGATCAGGATCAACATTTTTTAAAATTATTTTGTTCTTATAAAATTAATATTACTTATTTTATATCGTTATTAAATTAAATTATTATAAAAAATCAAATAATTGTTTAAAATTTAAATTATTGGAGGATTAATCTTGAAAAAAAATATTAGTTTACAAAGATGGTTTACTAGTTTTGATTTTAACCATGATCCTAATACAGAACCAAACGGTGCCCTAAACTTACAATGTTGGACTTCATATCTAGCTCAACATAGTCCAACCACAATTGCTGTCATGCACATCCAAACATAAATTTTACAATATATTCAACATCGTAATCTCTGATGCTCTTAACTTTTTGATGGAGAGGTAACATAAGAAAATTGGAATTGTAGTGAATCCAGAAATATATTCCACATGTGCTAGCAAAGTTGAGAACCATGAATTCATATGGTTCAAAACAATATGACTACATGAGAACTGATTATATTTCATAGAAAGAAATGATGAATCAGAAACATCATCATATTAACAGAAAAGGAGCTAATGCCATTCCGCAAAGAACATGCCCTTAATTGAACAACTCATTCATAATGTAAAGCATTTTAACCTACCTCAGGATGGCCTTTCCTAGTTGCAATGTGCAATGATGTATTCCCCTTGTTATCCTCCAAAGAAATAACTGATGAATCAGGCTCCAATAGCTCCAGAACCATTTTAGCGTTGTGTCCTTTCACCGCCATGTGCAATGCTGTTTGTCCCTTCTTATCAATCCTCAAAACAATACTAGGGTCTTTATGCATAATAGACTTCACCACTTCTACGTGTCCTATCCTCGCTGCAGAATGCAGGACAGTTTTGCCATTGCTCCGAGCAATTTTGGCAAGGCTAGCATCAGTTTCTAGCAGGAGATTCACAATGTCAATATGGCCTTGAGTTACTGCAGTATCCAATGCTGTACAGTTTGATGTGCTTGTTGTCATAGCCAGTGCGGGAAAATAATGTAAGAGTTCTCTTAGCACATCTGCAATAGCCAATGAGTTCAACAAAATGATTCAGCATTAGCAACTGAACTCTTCTCTTTCTGTTTATAGGCAACATAGTTTGATATGCTTAACTGAAAATAGAGAGGAACATGTTAACTCTTTAAAATATGGTCAACAGGAATTTTAATTAGTTCTTGAATCTAAAATGTGTTCTTTGCCCATATAATTGCAAAAATAAAGTTATAGTATTGTCAGACATGGGGTTAGAAATATAGTTATAAGGACTGTTGCACTTCTTCTGAAGTGACAATGAAAGGTTAGTGATCAAGATTGCATTTACCAAAATTAAAATTTTGAGTATAACGGAACTCTCTGACTAAATGGTAAATATCTTTCTTTGGCAATATGAGTACTAAACAAGCATTTCCCAAGAAGTAGACAATATCAAAATTAAAAGCAGTAACATAATTTTCTAACATTTTTGTAAGTGCACCATAGATAATCACAAAAAATTTTCTTTTTGAAGTTAATCAGTAGTCCCTTTGATATCATTAAATCTCATCAACGGAATTTGGTACATTATATCTCATCAATGAAAATTGGAAAAATACTAGCAGAAGAAAGACATTAGATCTAAACTCAAAGAAATCATTCGTCCATAATAATCAAAAGAGAAACTTGAAAGATAACATGTCACAGCACTCCAACCCAAATGGCAACATATTCATGAATTGATTAGATCAACCAAACCAGAATCTAAAATGATAAAACAATAAGACGAGATTGAAATTCACCTATATGTCCCTGTTTAGCAGCAATATGAAATGCATCAAAGCTGTTATTAGCCTTGATAGCAGCTGACTGAACATCCGAAACCTTCAACACCTCCCTAACAACCTCAAGGTGCCCGTTCTCCGCTGCAACATACAACGCTGTCTCTCCATCCTGATTCTGCTTACATATCATTTCCCTCAAAAGGCTCGCATCACAACCCGAAATGATCTTCTTGACTCGGTCTACATTCCCTGCTCTCACAGCCAAATGAAGCTGTGTATCCCCTCGCTTACCAAAACTATCTCTATTCTTCTTCTCCCGAAATCCTTGCTGCTTATCCACAGACTCCGATCGGAAACTCTTCTGTTTTTCCATCTTGAAGCTCTTCTGCCTCTCCATGGCGCCCAACCGAAAGCTCTGCAACTTCTCCAGGGCACCCCGGCGAAAGCTCTGCTCTTTCTCCATCACAATGCCACTAAAATATGTCGGAGAAAAAGAATCTTTACTTCGCTCCTCCCTCACCTTGTCCACTTCCAACTACTTATTTAATCCAAATCATTACAAACAACCTGAAGTCAAGCCCAAAATCTTGCCCTTGATCTTCAAATTCCTAACTTTTTAAATATCCCCCCTCACAACTAAAAAATCCCATGTATTTTGTCAACTAATGAAGCTAAAAAATGGCAGCAAAATAGATTGATCTCTAAATCCTTTGGCTCATGCCTCCTGGTATATTCGACCCTCAAAAGGGGCTAAAATCCCCAACAATCATCACAAAAAAGTAAAATAACCGAGAAAAAAAGACAACTTCTTATCAATCCAGAGAAAATGGCAAAACAATCCGATTTTTATCTTCTCCTCAACAATTCCAGAAGTAGGATACTCCTTTCTAATCAGAAAAATAGGGCACAAAACCCTTCTCCCCTCCTCCAAAGCTCCAAACAACCACAAAAATCAATATAAAAAAAAAAGCTGGAGAAACCCCACCTTTCCAACTCCAATCAGGACACTGAACCAAACCTAATAGACTAAAAGATCAAATCGTTCCCGAATACCTGGATGGGAGAGCTCAAAAACTGCAAAAAGAAGAGTCAAAAGCCAGAAAGGCAATTCGCTGCATCCTCACAGCATCGATTCCTCAATTTCCAGAGATATCTTCTGAGATTGAACAGGAAAAAAAAAGATTGGTGGCGGCTAATTCAATGGATGGAGATCGAATGGAGGAGATGAGTGATTGGGGAGGAGGAGGTGGTGGGGCATGCCTGGCACCGAGGCAGCGGGCTACACGCCACAACAAGCACAGTGAAAATTTGGAGTTACCGTTCCCGAAAGGGATGAGAGAGGGAGAGAATTTCCACGCAAGTCCCTCAAAGTAGGAGATATGCCATGCTACCCCTTGGCCAAATCAGGGATTACGTTATTCGGTTTTTTTTTTTTTTTTTTTTGACTTTTCCGTACATGATTTAGAACTTACTGAAATGAAAGGACATTCAATAAAAAAAAAAAACATAAGCTTGATTTGAATGATTGGATTGAAAAATATAAATAATAAATAAAAACTATTTGTTTAATTGAAGAAGCGGAGACAGTGGATTGACAACTGCAATGGGAACCTTGACGGCAGAAGCCAGATGATACCTTCGCATTGCACTCCCAGATGAATCAGGTGCATTCGCAGTCGATGCCTCCCTTAATATTGTCTACAAAAAAAATAAATAAATAAAAAGTCCTCCATTTCATCACTTTACGAGTTTCTCAATCCGACGAACATTATTCCTAGTTTGAAATTTTTTTCAAAACAATAATGATATAGCACAAAAAATAATTAAAAACAAAGCACACTTCAAAATACGGTCAAACAACTGGTTCAATCCAATTAGATAGGGATTTTCATGATTATAAAAATCAAAATATACTTCCTCATAACTTAAATTAAGGGATTTCATATCATTATTCAATCAAATCAATTGATTAGCATATATCTTGCTTAAAAACATACTCCTATCATTATGGGAGAGTTCGAGGAATTTTTGAAATGACCTCTGTCATTTTCATTTTTTCAAGAGTCTTAGATATCTTTCGATTAGATATTAGAATTAGAATCAAAATCAAAATTAATATTTTTTTAATTAAAATTAATTTTACAATAATTTAAATTTTTAAAAAATATTTAATTTTTTTTATAATAATATAATTTAATAACGATATAAAATAAATAATATTAATTTTATTAGATAAAAAATAATTTTAAAAAATATTAATTTCGATCTTAATTCCAAATAAAGCGATATCTTCGATTCCTCGTAATCTCTTCGAGTTCTATTTTCAGTGATATTTTTTTCAGAAAATTTCTCGAATTTGATTTTTCCTCGCAGGGGTGTCAGTGGGCCCCGTACACGCGGACTTCGGGCGTGAAGCCGGTTTTAAACTGAGGTCGAACCGGACCTACGACCTATTTATTTTTATATCAAGTCATTAAAGACTGGTCTCGCTAATTTTGTATCAAGTACGTTAACGGCTTGATCCACTTATTTGAGTCCATTATCAAATTATTTTAACAAATTACTGGACCTTATTTTTTGCGGTATTCCTTTATAGAACTATTTGACTATTCTGAAGTATATGTAAATTTGGCAGAATTATTTCTCTCCATCGTTGAACCAATTTTATAAGCAGTTAAAAGTAATTTATTTTAATATTTAGTTGAACAAAAAAATATATATTAAAAATATAATCATTGATATATAAAATATTATTTATTTTAAAATTATTTATAAATAATTTTTTAAATTTTTTTTTATTATTTTATGTAAAATTATTAATATTATATTAACTTAAAATATTATTAAATTTATTTCAAAAGTTATTTCGAAATAAAAACTATAAGTTATTATCTAACATATTATTTATATTATCTTACATATATGAAAAATACAATTATCCTAATATCATGATTACTATTTCAAACACCTTGAAATATAATTTGTGCATTTAATATAGTAGATAGAGAAAAATACATTAATTTAATACTTTTTAAATATTTTTAAATTTTTTCCTATAGAAGAGAGAACATATATGAATTCGAAAAATTATTTATATTTGCTAATAACAGATGAAATAACCATAAGTTCGTTAAATAGAAAGTAAGTCATAAGATAATAATTAACTAAAAAATATTATACTTACAGCATAAAAATATTTTAATAATAACATAAATAATTTACAAATCTTTCAAGTTATTTTAATAAGCAAAAAATCATTCATGTATTATGCACAAAAAAATAAATACATCTTTATAATCATAAAAAAATTTTAATAACTTATAAGTAGTATTTCATCTATTTTTGATATTAAGAGAAAATATTTTAAGTGACATTTTACATTATTTATATAAAGCTTTAATATTTTAAGTATGAAAATCTAATATATTTACATAAATCTCTAAATTTTTCAATTTCATACGCTACATTTACAAAATTAAGTTCATTTTGAATAGATAAATTAAATATAAAGTAAATTTGTATCTAATAAAATAGACAATTGATATTTAAGAACATCGATATTATTAGTAACATTATCTAAAAAGAAATATTAGATACTTTGAAAAATAACATCAGCAATCAGGTATCAGAAGATGAAGGGTCACAGCAAGAGGCGTGAAGGCGAAACAGTCAAATTAGAGAATTTGTTGGCAGAGGAGGGAAAGGACAAAGTCAAGGTTAGAGTCGGAGCCAATCCTAATTATGAAGGCAAAGGTGATGAAATAATGCAATGAGGAGAAGTTGAGCTCCGCGAGGACAACATCGGAGGTATTGAGACGGACATAATGGAGTTGGAGTAGAGGTCATGTTAATGTAAATTTTGTTTTTTGTCAATTAAATTCAGATAATCAAATTCTCGTGTTGGGATGAATTAATACAAAATTTTCATATAATTCCTAATATCATTACCAAAATATTTACAAAAAAGTATAACTAAAAGATACATCTACAATGTAACCCATAAAGTTATGCATAATTTTTAAAGTTTAGAGGAGTTATGTACCACTCACCCTATATATATTTATATATATTTTGCTGTAAGAGTTTGAAGGGTTGTATGTATTTTAAGGAGATAATTTTATTTTTTTAGTCGAATGGTTGATATGCATTTGAAATAAAATTAAACTAACGGTATGATTTAAAAAATAAGATAATCTTAATTTTTTAATCATAAATCAAACGGAAAGTAAACAAAATATATGTAATGTTCTTTTATCAGAAAAAAATTGTAATAAACTTATAAATCCTTTTTAAGCTAAAATTCTGTTTTATGTCTCATCGTCGGAATTTCTTTCTTTTTTTTCTTATTTTTCTTGGCATTCACCAAAAGATATTTCTTTCAATATAATCCTAGTACCTTTCGCAAACTCCCCGATGGGCTACGTGTCCTCTCCATCCGCCTCTCGCTCCCGCTTCAACCTATTCCCACAGTGTCAGCAGGGTTTCGCCTGGACAATCCCCGTTTGTTTTAAAATCAGGATCAGGATCAGTTAGTTTTAGAATTTTTTTTTCTTGTAAAATTAATATTTATTATTTTATACTATTATTAAATTAAATTATTATAAAAAAATTAAATAGTTTTTTGAACTTTAAATTATTAAAATATTAATTTTGATAAAAAAATATTAATTTACAAAAAAAATTCATTAGTCTTGATCTTAATTTTTGACCCTAACCCCCAATCAAACAGCCCCTGGAAGCCTAATCCCAAACCGTCCCTTTTCAGCCCACACCCCACCGTTTCCAGTTGAGGATGCCTTTGCAGAATTTTTATTTGTGTTTGAATGTAGGCATGGCAAGTTGATTACTCTCTCGCACCTTCAAGCTTTTAATTCCCAGAAATAGACATGCAGGATCTGACTTTCAGCAATGAAATGTTTCCCAAGTTGCTGATCTTCTAGATACATGTAACATTCCATGTTTCTCCGCCGCGCCCTCATCTCCACCTGGCTTGGGCTTTTTGATGTTTTACACGCTGCATATCATGCTTTTAGAAGATATGTTCCATCTGCAACATCTTTGGAATGCTTGAGCACTTGACATCGCTGTTTGTATCCTAGTGACACTGCCTTTGTTGCAGGTTGTCTTGTAGTATACATTACCAATGATTTCAACCAAGATATATTGATACCATTGCACATATATGCTTATGAGCTTCAGTTTACATAGGTGAAACATTTTTTAAACAAAGAGTAAATTTTCCCACTGTGCTAGATAAGTGCACCTGATATGAAGAAGTGAAGGCGTTCACTGTCAACGAATAGTCTTTTGGAGCTGGGTTTTCCTAAGTCTTGATGCATATAACACCCCGTTGAATTCCAACATTGAACTATAACACAAACTAAACAACATAAATAATTAAAATTTATAGGACACATAGGGTTAAAGCTTATTACAATCACGGATGATACGGTCCAAATAAAATTTATAAAGAAAAGCAATTTAATAATTATTATGTATGTTTTCTTATTATAAACTCTCAATATGGAAAAGAAAATGACCCAAAAGTAAAAGTGATTTTAACCACGTGTACACATACATGAACTGTTACTATTATCACCAGTGTTTATCAGTTACTTTTTCGTGGATGAAAAAAATCAACGAAATGAGTTAAGAGTGCTCAATAAAGAATTACTATCTCCAAACAATAAAAGAGATTAATAATAGAAGAATAACAGCAAAAATCAATAATAACAAAGACAACAACATCAACAATAATAGCAATGATCGAGATAGTTAACATTTACAGTCATGAATAAATCAATAAAAAAGTGATTATTACATTCACAATAGTCAATGATTAAAAAAGTGACTATCGACTCTTCGGCCGATCTTACGAAATTAGTCGTGCCTCCCACCAGATAGGGTTGTGCCCAACTATGTGTAAATCAATCTATGGGTATTGGTTAGACCTCCTACAAAATAGAGTCTTATCAAACTACACACCCAATTGTTGATGAAGTGGTGATTTCAGTTAGTCACACAATGAATTATCTCTCCTAATTCTCAGAAGACCATTTATTGTCATCTCTAATAGTTTTGCTAATATCTTATCGAAACAGGAAATTACCAACTGGTACCAACCTAATAAAATTCTACGGTATGAATCTCCCAATATACCAAAGATTCAATTACAATAAATATCGAGTTAAAATTATTAATTGATGAAAAGAAATTAGCTTGATTAATAAATTAAGCTAATTCAATTAGAAAACAATATCAAAAGAAGGATTTAAAACCACCAAAAGATTCAACACAAAAAATCAATTCCAACAACTCCTAAATCATCAAATATAATTATGCAATTCAACTACTAAAGAAAATATAATCATACTTTAATTCTCTTCTTCATCACCTAAATCAATTATTAATGGAATAATGTAATTTACGCAAAACCCTCTGAATTCTTCCGAATTATAAATTGATTATTACAATAATTAACTTTAGTCAATTTGCATTTTAAATCTTGAATTCTTCAAATTTTCAATTTCAATCCTTCAGCTAGAAATTTTCCATATAGAGCATTGATAAGTCACAAATTCAAAATTCAGACCTCAAGGTTCTCCAAATCAGAATCTACATATAAACCCAATAAAACCTCAAAATTACATATTACCCCTTTAATATATTCAATTCAAAATTAATCTAATTGACTCCTATCCAAATCATATTCCAACTGCATTCAAATCCAAATTGAAATTCAATCCAACTAGTTTTAAGTTAGACACCAATTAATTTATTTAATCAACCAATTTATTTAAATAACCCAATTCCAGCATAATTAAAATTATATCACGTTTAATTAATCTAATAATCTAAATAATTGATTTGGTTAAATCAAATTTCACTTAATCCATATTTTTATATAATCAGAATTTATGCCTCAAAATCATTCTCAAAATTATTTCAAAGTCTCCAATTTAAACAGTGATTAAAATCCAATCTAAACCATCAGATCATAACCTATTACTTGGTTCGACCAAATCAAATCACCAACGGAATCAAAACCTAATTCAACTCAAAGCTAATTGAACCAAAACGTAAACTAAAACCCGAACTAATCGATTGGGTCAGATCTGACGAATAACGGACTCGAACGGGCCGAGAATGGCGGGGACCCTGTGGCGTGCATAGGCAGAACCGAAAAGGGACAAGCAGAAGTGGGCCAGAGATGACAAGTAGCCAAGGAGGGCTGGGACGCGTGCCAGAGGTTGCAAGCGGGAGAGCTGCAACGCCGGCCTTGTTTGTTTTGAGATTAGAATAAAAATCATTATATTTTAACTAATTTATTATTTAAATGTTAAAAAAATAATTAATTTATTTGTCCGTTACATTAAAATTAAATTACTATACTATTTTTATATTTATTTATTTAAATTTTGATAAATAATATATTTAAGAATATAAAGATCTGAAAAAATTAAACCATTTATTAATCAAGTTAATATCTAAATATCAAAATTTTGATTAACTTTTTTTTTTCTATTTTAGTTTCGATTTTAAATTTGAACTTGATATTAACGATTCTCTAGAAATTTGGAGCTGAGTTAAGGATAGAAAATTGGAGTAATAGAGGGTGGCGAGAAAATCAGTCTAGGGTCCAGGCCATTACTACCCGACTAGTGGCTCATCTTGGTGACTCGGTTCAGGTGGTTTGCCTTGTCACTGTCGCATAAAAAATGGTACCATAACTTTTTCTTGATTTATTTTTAAATTTTGAAACAATATATATATATTATATTATTTAAAATATAAAACAATCTCTTTTTTATTATAAAAAAAAATACTGTGTTAGGATGAAAAATTATATATAACCACCTCTTAATTAACATTATATTTTTATAAGATTTTTAACATTTAATTTAATATAAAAAATTATAATGTCCTCAATTTATTGGCTCCAATAATTCTTCTTTATTTCTTTTGGCAAAAATAACTCCTAATATTCAGGTATTGTCTTATTTATCGCTAACTAGCCAAATTGAAAAAAAAAAGTTCAAATGTTCAGAATTTTCATGGTTTAGGAAAGAGAATGAGAGAAATATGAGAGAGTAAAATTGTAGATGTAAATTTCAAAAAATAGGAATATAGTATTGTTTTCATTTTTAGTGAAATATTAAAAATTAATAAAAAATAATGTTGATTTTCACCAAATATTAATTTTTTTGATAATAATAATGAAAATTTTATAATTTTTTGATAAAATAGGTAGCTATTTGCTAATGTTTTTTTTTTAAGAAATATCTTACAGCTACGATGGTATCTCTTTTGTTAAGGCAAGACGGTGACGTTGAGAAAGAACAACGAAAAGTCCGTCGAGGGGATCGGATTTTTAAAGAATTTTTGCTTGATAACCCCCCAAAACATCTGAAATTATACCCATATTCCAAATAAAATTATAATTTTTTATACCCAACCATTACTTTGTCAACAGACACCAACCTCGTTAGACATCCGGCTCCCTGATATCACGAGGAAGACTTGTATTTTTAATAAATAATCGTCCGGCCTTAATCATTGAGACCCCTTTTGTGAGAAGACACCTCATCTTTTAAAATTACAAGTTATTTAAAAATTTTGCAAAATACTTTAATAATTAATTTTTATCAAAAACTATTATTTTTGTCGATATATATGCCTTCAAAAATATCTTAATTAAGATTTTTTTTCACGATCCTAATAAAATTTTAATTCAAATGAAAATTATCGAGTGCAAAAAATATAGGACAATATTTGATTCGACATCAAAATATTAATTTTGATCAAAAATAACAAATTACTTTTATAAATTAATATTTTTTTATCAAAATTAATTTTATAATAATTTAGCATTGAAAAAATTATTTAATTTTTTATAATAATTTAATTTAATTACGATGCAAAATAAATAATATTAATTTTGTAAAAAAAATAATTTTAAAAAATATTAATTTTAATATTAACTTCAAATCAAACGGGTGCAGATGTTTGTATAAATTTTTTGAAATTAGAGAACCATAAAAGAAATAAAGTACAACCAAGCTGAATTCGTTTTCTTTGAAAAGACACTCAATCAAACTTTTTAGAAAATAAAATCCCAGAGATTTGTTTGGAATTGAACTTGTATGTAATTGACATAGATTCAACGACAAAAACGTGATAAGCCTTTTTTTAATGTAAAAAACTGTCGTTCGTTGCATCATTTTTCCCGATCCACACGTTTGCATCTGACGCCGGCCACCGAAAAATCAGAACTACTTAGCACTCGCCCCGTGTCGCCTTCCCCTCCGTCGACACCTACTACTTCTGCCATGATTTCTCCTCTGCGATTTCAGAATCAGCATCATCATTCCATCGAGTGTGTATGCCGCGGCAACAGCGGCTATGACGGAGAACGGCGGTGCGGCTGAGATGTTGCCGAACAAAAAGGTGGTGCTGAAGCACTACGTGACCGGGTTCCCCAAGGAGACTGACATGGCGGTGGTGACCGGGAACGCCGTCCGATCTAGGGTTCCGGCGGAATCGACTGCGGTGTTGGTGAAGAACCTCTACTTGTCCTGCGACCCCTACATGCGCGGCCGCATGTCCAAGCACGACCAACCCAACTACGTCCCCGACTTCGTCCCGGGCGAGGTATTCACTATTCAATACATTTCTTTCTTCCCTTGATTAAAGAGTTAGGGCTTTTGTGTTCTTCAACTCCAGGAATTGGGGTTAAAATGAGAAGAATTCTAGAATAATTTGGGATTGGGGGTGGATTGTGGGGAATCATGCGTTTTGAACGAAACCTTTTGGTTTCGACAGAAATTTAAAACGTTGGTTTACGGTAATACTTTTTGAAAATCAGATTTTCTCATGTACACCTTCCGTGGGAGCCTCTCCATGACAGCTATATGCAAGCAAAATCCCTGAAATTTTCATATTTAATGCCTTTAGTAGCAAAAATTTACACTCTGAGGGCACGATTTCAGGAGGTTCGTTGGATTTATTTGCAAATTCGATTTGTACAGGAGTCGATAGATAATTCTTATCTTTCGAGGTGTATGGGTGCAAAACCTCTTGATTTTGTTTTCAAGGATCCCATTGTTGAGAGTAATGTTGTGTTTGAATCAACATTTTAAATCTCGGTTTCGGTTTCGGCATCTAGTAAAATCGATACATTTTGATCATTTTGTTCATTTCGGTTTTAGTTTCGGTCGAAAGATTTTTTTTAATTATTAATTGTGTGTTAACCAAAGTTTGATTATATTTTGACTGTATTTTGACTTTAAATTAAAAATACGATAAAAATTTGAAATTTTTTATAAAAATTTAAAAATTATGAAAGAATTTATAATTAATTTACCACAATATTAAATATTATTTTAATTAATTAAAATTAATTTCTATAGTTAATCACTGATAGAAAAATCATTATCAGTTGAGTTTAAAATATCTGAATGTAGAATTATGAATTCAGTACCTGAACGATTCAGATGAACATTTATAAACATACTAGACAGAACAACTAGTTCTGTGTGATCTCGTGGCAGCGATCATATAGGGGTGAAATCGACACAAATTTTTTTTGTCTTTGCTTTCGATGGAATGGTTATGCACGCATACACGTGAATAGAAAAATCAATGCGTTTCGATCAAAATTATTTTTATTTCAATTTCAACCAAAATATATTTTTTTTCATTAATTATATTTTGACCAAAATTTAACTTTATTTTAATTTTTTTTAACTTCAAATTGAAAGAATTATAATATATTTAAAAATTTTTAAAATAATGAACAATTACGTGAATAGTCCCATGTACGTGAACAGTATCTAATAGATACTGGTGAGGGCACCGGAACCGGCCTGGCGACGGCGATGGTGCGGGTGCGAGGCCGGCTTCAGCTCGTGGGAGCAGGGGCCAGACCGGCGAGGGCGCGAGGTGGGTAAGGGAGCGGTGGTAGGTTGGCGAGAGCGTGGAGGCTAGTCTGACAAGGGCGTAGGCGCCCGACTGGCGAGCCTGCTCGTGCAAGGGCGCAGGTGCGGGCGCTAGAGGCTGGCTTGAGGGCGTGGGCTCTGGCATGAAGCCAGTGCGCTGGCTCAGGTTGGGCGACAGCGCGAGCTCGCTGCGCGAGCTCCCCGCACAGTGCGCTCGCCTTGCCCGCTCTGCGCTCGCCGAAAACCCTAATTGCAACAAAATTGACTGATCTGTTGCGGTACCGGCCGAAATCGAACCGCTTCAACTGAAACGGTTCAGTTTCGATTGAGATTTAAAACCTTGGTTTGAATGATGCTCCTTTCTAGATTAATTAATTATTAATTATGGAATGACAAACAAAAAAACTAATTTTTAATGATATCAAGAAGTTCGTTTTAATCTGCTAGATAGTAGCGGTCATCAAAACCGATTCAATCAAGATTAAGAATCAAAACCGTATCGATTGGTTTTGAAAATCGATTTTTCAATAGGGTACTCAATCGGTATAATTTGGTATATTAATTTTTCAATTTTTTTATTCACCCCTACTAGTTAGAGCATCAAGTGAAATAAGATCTTGTGGAAGAACAAAAAAAGATGACCGCCGTAGGAAAAAGGATAGAGTTATGGTTAGGAATGACACAAATGAAGGGAAAAAAAGGAAGACAAGCGATTATGCTGAATTATAGTAGGGGGTTATAGGCAAAAGCTACTTATTTATATGTGATTTTGGACATGGGAATCATGCTTCAAGAGCTGTGTTCATCATGATAAAAATAGGGTGAAAATCACCATCAGGCCTGAGTAAAAAAAAGAAAAATTTTCATATGCATCATGAGAACTTTGAGTTGAGCAATAGTTTTCTCGAATTTTTAGATTTTCTTAAAAATCCCTCTCGTTAGCAATTGTTAGTGTAAAAAATTTGGAAAGATTATAATAATACTGTATAATAATATAATAATATATAAATATTATAATAATAATAGAATAAGATGTGATACTATAATAGGAGTATATAATTAAAAATTAGTTATTATGACAAAAAAAATATTTTCTTCAGTCAGATAGAATTAATTTTGATTATAATGATTATTTTTTAGGTATATTGATTTGATTTTAATTATTTTATCTTATTTTTGTTTATATTGGTTTGGTTTTGACTATTTTATATTATTTTTGTTTATATTGATTTAGTTTTAATCATAATTAATTTAGTACTGTTAAATTATCCAAAATATTATTGCTGTATTTGTTACAGTATATGTATTATTAGTAATAGCAGAAATTAAAATAAAATATTTGTTACATTAGAAGAGTTTTTGTGGAATTTAAAAAATGAAGGAGATAATTGCTCAACGGAAAAATTTTCAAGATACGTTCGGAAATCCCCCCACCCCCCAAAAAAAAAAAGTTAATAGAGGTCCATTGCTCACTCTTTGGTCTTCCCTCCAACCAAGCTCAAAAATCAAAGTTGGAAAATTGAAAAGCTTGGGCTTTTGCTATAAATAGACCGGGCTAGCGACGGTGATAGTAGCAACGGTTCTCTCACGATATTTGAAGGATTCATTTGAGGATGATTTTATAGAGAGATTGTGAAGGATTTGTTTGAGGAGGACTTCGTAGAATGATTTTTTTCATGACGAGTTAGTCACCTTTGTGCGCTTGCATGATTTTACTTTGCGGAAGTAGAGATTCATATCTTATGAGTTTTGGCTTATAGGAAGGAAATGTTTCTCACAGCTGTGGATCTCTTAAGTACATATTATTATAATGTCAGATGTGATGAATTAATCCCATATTTGATATTAGATAGATAAAGTCCAATATATATAGTGAAAAAGACTTATATCCCATGAGTTTAAGTTATTAGGATGGTTTGGTGTTTGGTCCAATATATTGATTTGTTTTGACACTCTTTCGACTTCTGTAATAAATGGTATTAGAGCTTTATGTTCGAAATCGTGCAAACTCTTAATACCGAAATTACCGTGATGATGCGACTGAATTGAGTTATATGTTAGTCTCTCTTAAAAAAAACCAAAAGAATAAGACAAAAACCCATTAGTATGCGTTATACGGTGAAATAGGTTGAGTAAAATAGTTCTTGATTAAAAGTGTTAAAATTGATGTGGTTAAATCACACATGAAGGGGGAGATTGTTATAATGTCAGGTGCGATGAATTAGTCTCATATCGGATATTGAATAGATAGAGTCCAATATATATAGTGAAAAAGACTCATATTTCATGAGGTTAAGTTGTTGGGATGGTTTAGTATTCGGTTCACTGTATTAATCTAATTTGACACTCTTTTAATTCTCCCAACAACATATAACTATGTATGTCTCTTGGCTGTGCTCTCACCTCCACCTAGCACTGGACATTTTATGCGCAGATATGTTGCACATCATGCATTTAGAGGATATGCCTATTTGCGGTATCTTTGCAATACTTGGGCACTTGACACCCTTGTCAGTATCCTAGTTTCACTGCCTTTGTTGCAGGTTGTCCTGTAGTACAGATACCTATAATTTCGGCCTAGATGTTTTTTACTACCAATACAATATATATGCTTATCAGCTATTGCAAGTAAGGTTAGTTGAAACATTCCAGAAATGAGTAAAATTTTCTTCTGTGCATTGCTAGGTAGGTGTGCCTGATATGAAGAAGTGAAGGCCTTTGTTATTTGCCAGTAGTTATTTGGAGTTGAATTTTATCCATGTCTTGTCTTGATTAGTTTTTTCTTCCTTTTGTATATCATGATTATTTTTACAGGTCATTTATAGTCATGGTGTGAGCAAAGTAATAGATTCTACGCATCCAGATTTCGAAGCAGGGGACTTAGTCTGGGGGGTCACAGGGTGGGAAGAATACACTATAATCACAAAACCTGAGAGCCTTATTAAGGTCAAGCATACGGATTTGCCTCTTTCTTATTATACAGGTCTTCTCGGTAAGTAATCTTTTGTTCCTTTGTCCTTTATTGCACTTGATGTCCCTGCTTGCCAGGATTGTTAAATACTACGGCAAAAAATTTTGAAATTCTGTCAAGTTTTTATTCATATAGATCCCTGTAAAATAAGAAAACTGCATAATTAATATGCAAAGCTATGATATTTGCATATACCTAAAGATTTTGCAAATATAACCCCATCAACAGTCTCTTTTTGAATGTTTTTTTTTATTTCTTTTACTGTAACAACAATTCCATCTCAATGCATTTACATTAGTCCCCTTGCAAAGTATACACTTGCAACTCATTAATGATATATTACTTCTTTTACATGATTCCATTGAGTTTCTGTTAGGCAGAGATAGAGAAGTGCATGCAGAGAGCTGTACTTGGAAAGCCTAGCATATATGTGCAACCATCTTCATTTTGTGGAGTTTTATGCGATTTTTGCAGGTGTTTGCAGTAAATTTTTGCAAGTTTTGTATGGTAAATTTTGCAATTTATGTGATGATTTTGTGTTGTGGAAATTTAATGATGCTTATCCTTGCAGTCAATATCTCCACTTAGAACCACTAATCAAGTTGTGACACAATTTATCTAAAAGGTAGCTAAGAAAGCCCAACCAATTTGTAGTAAGTTTAAGGTAATTTTGCAGGAATGGTGGGGTTTACAGCTTATATTGGATTTTATGAAATCTGCGCACCTAAGAAAGGTGAATATGTCTTCGTATCAGCCGCATCCGGTGCTGTTGGTCAGCTTGTTGGCCAATTTGCCAAGCTTATGGGTTGTTATGTGGTTGGCAGTGCCGGCTCTGATGAGAAGGTATGCACAGCTACTTAAAAGTTAGGTTGCAATCTGTGATACACATTAAGCAGAATGTGTATTTGCTTTAGATAGGTTATATGGTTAAGAAGCTTAATGAAATCATGAAGGAGTAGTCCAAACATGTAAAAGCTGTTTTCTCCGAGTTTGCATATCAAAATGAACTTCACACGGTTAACATGACTTTGGTCAAAGAGAGCTAACCTTGTTTTTATTCCACACTGTACTTGATCCTACCCAACATTGTTAACTCCTTCGACCTAGCTGGGAAAACATTGTACATTTGCTTATTTAGAGTCTTCTGATTCCACTTCCGTCTTTAACTTAGGTCAACTTATTGAAGAGCAAGTTTGGATTTGATGAAGCATTCAATTACAAAAAGGAGAGCGACTTGAGTGCAGCTTTGAAGAGGTATGTAGCTATCTTTAATATATATAAGTATGGTTATCATCATAGTTTGCTTCTAAATCTGCACTATTGTTTGGCTGCCAGTTAAAGTATTATGGTCTTGCCTGTGTCTCCAAGAATTGATTATTTTGTTTCATATCACTTGAGACACATGCTGATTTTGTTTTGTGTTGTTTTATTTATTTAGTTATTTGCATATGCCCCTAGAAAATGGCTGAAATTATGTACATACCTTGTGAATATCGTAATCGCGATCATACCTCTAGGACTACCCATGTACCACCATATCAAGGGAATACATGCTGCAATAATTTTTGAGAAAAATTCTTATATATCCCTGAAAAGTCATCATATTTTCTATATACCACTGGAAACTTTAAATTTTCTGTATACCCCTGAAAATGAAAATTTGTTTTCTTTCTTATATGCCCCTGTAGTAAATTTTGAGGGATACACAGGAAAATTGAAAGCTATATATTCAAATAGGGTAGGAGCATATGAGAAAGAAAATGAATTTTTCAGGGGTATAACAGAAATTTAGAAGTTTTTAGGGATATAAAAAAAATATCAAGACTTTCCAGGGGTATACAGAAAATTTTCCCAATTTATTTTATATATGTAGTTTTGTGGGTTACAAACCCCCCAAATTCCTAGGAAAATATGAAAAAGAGGGATGGGCATCAGAAAATGAGTAAATGTATATTTCTGCGTTAGCACATTGCTACATATCAAACTCTACCCCTGGTTCTGCATTCCTTGGTGCAAATAAACCCCCGTAAGTTCCAATAATTCCAGCTAACCCCTTAAAAGTTTGCTAATACCAAATGAATCCCTCTTTTTTCAATTTTAGTACTTCACTGAACTTGTGTTTGTCAAAAATGATCTATTCTAGAAACCTAACCTCATTCTGCACCTGCAGCAACCTAAGATCTCTATTTGGATCACTAGAATTGTTGAGCACTTGAATTTGTTGCAGGTACTTGCCGGAGGGCATCGACATCTACTTCGAGAATGTGGGCGGGGCCATGTTGGATGCTGTACTTGAAAACATGCGAACCTATGGCCGGATTGCAGCGTGCGGGATGATCTCCCAGTACAATCTGGAGCAGCCCGACGGTGTGTACAACCTTACCTATATTATTGGGCGGCGGATTCGGATGGAGGGCTTCCTGATTTATGACTACGACCACCACAAGTATCACAAGTACGAGGAGATGATAGTTCCCTACATCAAGGAAGGGAAGATCAAATACTTAGAGGACATAGCTGAGGGGCTTGAGAATGCCCCGGCAGCTCTCATTGGGCTTTTCCATGGCCGCAATGTTGGGAAGCAGTTGGTTGTTGTTGCTCGTGAGTGATTGGATTTGGCTGCGTTTATTACAAAATTGGCTCACAAAAATCTCCACTATTGTAAAAGAGACTGAAATAAGACCAGAAGAATTAGATTTTATATATTGCAATTAATTCCGGCTAAGATTGCCAGAATTTAAACGCGCACACCCGTTCCTGCTCTAATGGCTTGGAATCCCGCCTTCAGCCCCTTTTCATTTGCATTAAGTCAAGAACCAAGCCAGACCCGCAAGATGAGAAGGAAAAGTAAAACAACCATCCACAAATATAAAGTACTTAACTGAGAATCCCCTCCCTTAGTTGGCCTCAAGTGTTTAAGAAATTCATCAACAGGAGCTTTACATTTTTGAAACGCCATCAATTATGTCTCCCGAGAGTTAGCAAAATCACGAGAACAAGCAGCATTCCAAATCAACCAAAGAGTATAAGCTGCGAGAGAGTGGTGCTTCTTATGAATCAATTTGTCCTCACAGTCCCTAATGCTCTCATGAGCAACAAGTTTTATGATATTAGCTTGACAGGTCAACACATCCGTACTTCCTTCAAATAAATCCCAAACCTTTTTTAGCAAAAATATAATTAAAGAGAATATGTTTAGAATTTTCAATATAAGAATAAAAAAAACTGCAAACTGTGTCCTGAGTTTTCTTTATTGCAAAGACTATAAAGAGGAAAGAAATTTATGTATCATATCTCATATCAAGGATCTTACTTTTAGGCAGCGTTTGGTTTAATTTTGACTTAAAAATTAAAAATTGGACAATTCCTTTAATTTCGAGAATTGAGAAAATTAAAGAAATTAGTCAATTTTAGTGTTTGGATGGATATTTTCTATGTGAAATTGAGCAATTCAGAATTATTTAATTCCATAATTTCGTTGTTTGGTTTGAAAATAAAATTAATAAAATTCATTAATTTTGAGAATTCCGGTGTTTGATTGTTGTTAGAATTAGAGGCCCCATTTTCTTATATATTTTGAAATTTATTTATATTTATATGAACTTAATTAATAGAAAACTAATTAAATATTTATATAGAAATTAAGCAAAATATTTGGGATTATAAATTTTATATTTAGTTATATTTAGTTATATAAACTTAATAATATAGCACTAAATAATTTTTTAGATAAAAATTAGAATAAGTAAATTGTACTTTAATAATTAAAATAGTAAAGGTGACAAAATATTGATGGTTAAAAAAAATTTTGTGGTTTAGGTATGAAAACACTAGTTCAATTATATTTTACTTTCCACATATTTATACGAAAATAATGAATATAAGTATTGAAAATCAAGAAAAGTGAAAAAAATAGACATACTAAAAATTCATTACATATAAAAACAATATGGTATTTTTAGAAATATGAATAAATATAAACTTCAAAATATAAAAATAGGAGATAGTTTTTTTGGTACAAATATGATAGTTAACTATTACAAAATAATACAAAAAAATTTATTTTTTTTTTGGCCATATTCTTCTTCTAGATTTGAAATAAGTCTTTTTCCTAACTTCTCTTCATACTCATGTAGAGTTTGATTTGCCTCCAAAAAATTATAGGGTTTGTAGCAGTTATCCGAAAATTCATTGACTTGATCATGATAATCTTGCCATGAAGAGTATATACCTAAACATCACCCATGAAATACAATATAGTAACATATTCTTACAACATTTTATAAGTTAATGCATTTCGTACATAACATATAAAAAACACAAAAAATAATAATTATTGAGGGAGTCAAACTTGCCATTAGTTTCAAATTGGGAGACTCCTTGAGATTGATATGTTGGACTGATTTATGCTGCGATACCTATAAGATGGAGACACAATGAGGGGGGACTTCCAAGTCTGGTAGCCCCTCCGAATCTTAAGTTTGTATCGCTTATTGAAGAGAAATAATCATGATAGAATTCAGAAGAGAAAAGAATTATAGAGTTCAGGGCTTGAAAGTTTATATCTCTCTCTCCCCTCAAAAGTAATAGAAATACCTTATTTTTATACCTTAATGAACTCTATTTTATAGGAAGAGAATCCCAGATTTTCAAAAGATTTGACATAATTATTTGCTAAAATATAGTTACCTTCTTATGAGTGGATCTTTCTGGTTTTAATTTTGACTCGACTTATTGGACCCTCACTGAACCAACTCGAGGATTCACTGTATCATCAAAAATAATAAATCAGAACACCTAGAATAGAGTATTTCATCAGCCCACATACATCGATAACGTAATGTAAGATATCCACAAATGTATGCTACTATACACCTCAATAACAATAAACAGAAGAGAGTAAGATGAAGCAGAGGAGAGAATATCCTTACCTTGTTGGCTTCGCCAATCAAAGTTCGAAGCATACACAAAGCAAATTAAATACATAGATAATATACTCATCATAAATAAAATAATACTAATTAATGTCTCAAGTTGATCTAATGGAAAACATGATAAGGATGTCTGACATAAGATAAAAATATCATAAGGCACAACCTACATTAGGTATAGAAGATACAACATAAAAGTATCATAATGTACCATATAAAAGCATCATAAAGCACAAGTTAGTACTCATTATTGTCATTAAAGCCCATATAACAACCTTTGAGGAGGGGGACTTGAAATCAGAAATAAAATATAAATTACGATTAAAAACATGATCAAGCTCCAATATAAATTCTAAGATAATTACATTCAAATTTTCAATCAATCTTCAATCAACCACAAGTGCAATAATATAAATAAATATAAAAAAGTGCACCATGATTTTTATATAGTTTAGAGATTAACCGCTACTATTTTATGATCCTTGACTCACTTTTAAGGACTTGAATTATTCCACTTGTGATGTCACTTTTTGAGGTGAACCCAAACCTTTACATCATACTTTAAATCGGAGTGCTGGTTCCTTTGGGTAAGCCAAGCCCATTACTTCATCAGGGCGAAACAATGTTCGTACAAATCAATCTTTCTCCCACTGAGAAGATCCACTCCACATTGGAATATTTTATACTATCACACTTCTAATACGTAGGAGTGTTTATAAGAGAAAAGAAAAAAGATAATATATTTTAAGCTCACTATAAAATCACTTAAAGGTTGAGAATAAGGGCAATGAGGATTTGCTTTGAGATTGGAAACTTTAAAGCATTTTTTGGATAGAAGGCATGAGGCTTGATCTCTTCTTTAAATGGTAAATGAAGTTGTAAAACTAATTTAAGAAAATGAAACCATATCTATTTATACCTTTGGGGCAGAATCTAGCCATTAGGTGGTGAAATTTTATGACTTGGTTTGCTCCAACAATTAAAAACTAGTTATTAGTCATGAAGATTTTGCAAATCGGACATTCATTTTAGACAACCAGCCGTTCAGTTGCAGTTTTATAGAGTTAGCTCAAAGCCCTATTGGACGTTTGATTTTGAATCGAATGTTCAGTTCTGTCAGATCAATTTGCTAGTTGGATATCTTGTTATCAATCGGGCGCTTGATACTGCAACAATTGCTACGGTAATCATTACTATAATAATTACTGTAGCAATTGCTAAAGAGCCCCGTGTGATAAATGAACTCTAAACAAAATAATCTCAAAGCAAATATTTGATATGATTAAAATAAATAAAAATCGAAACCTAGTTGATGTCGATCTTGATCTTTTGAATATCCTTTGAGCTAGCTCGTTCCTCATGCTCACAACCACTCATAACTTCACTTGTCTCTGCCGCATCTACACTCGCACGATCGTTATCACCATTGCGGCCACCTGCAGTCCGACAGACTCCGTTATCATCACAACCACCCGCGGTCTCTTACGCATCAATGAATTCCATCACTATTGTGGCCATTCGTGACCATGTGTGTTGATAGATCATAGAACCATGCCAGCCTTTGGACTTGTTGAAATTAGGCCAGTTTTTGAGTTTGCCGAAACTAGGCTAGCCTTCAGACCCACCAAGACTATGCCAGACTTCGGGCCCACCAAAATCAGACCAGTCTTCAGACCTATCAAAACTAGACCGACCTTTGAGTTTATCGAAATTAGGTTAGTCTTTTAACCCGCCAAAATTAGACCAGCCTTTGAACTCACCAAAATTAGGCCAATCTTCAAGTCAACCAAAATTAGGTTAGCCTTTAGGTTCGCCGAACCATGCTAGTCGTTGAGCTCGCTAAAACTAGACTAGCTTTCCTGCCCATCGAATTAAGTCAGCTCTCGGACTTGCACTTCAAGCTAATCTTCAAATTTATATTTCAAGTCAATTTTTGCACTCATACTTCTAAGCTAACCCTTGAGCTTGCGCTTCTCAAATTAGCCTTTAGATTTGTACTTTTAAGATCACCTCATAGGCTTGAGCCATTATTAATGGAGCCGAGCCAAGATAACTAAAGCTCTTGTTTTTGTTTGTCATAAGAGATAAAGTTTTTTTTATAATTGAGGACCTATATTTTTAATCAAGGATTGACTCAATGAGCTAAGACATAAGTCTCACTCTTGTAGAAACAAATAAGGATGTTGAAAGAACTAAGGTTGAGAACATAATGAAGAATCATAGATGGCATAAAATGTGATTGAAGCGGTGCTCAAATTTTCTCATTAGGTTCCTTATTGAGTAGAAGCATATAGGTCTGAAACAAGACAAGTCATTTAAGTGGCAAGCTTTCATGACTACTTTTAGTGCTGTTCATATCTAATTTAATACTGACTTCACCATTGAAAATGTGAAAAATTATCACAAGACCTAGAGGGGACATGTTGCAATTATCAAAAGCTTAGGGATTATAGTGGCGTTGGGTGGAATGACGATCTGAAGATAACAATAGTCGACAAGTGTATGTCGATATTATTGTTGTAAATAAATAATTAAATTTTTCTACATTTTTTTCGTTCGAATTGAGCTGATACATACTTATGTGTTCTTTGAATGTAAACTCATAAAAAATCAAGGATACTACTCAATTCTTGAACAAACTAATTTTATTAGCCGAGGAGTTATTGTTTATTTATGGATCAAATTGCACTACTGAAAGCATGGGGTGGATTTGGTAGGAATTTTTCAGTTCGAAAGCTTTTTCAGCAGCGCTGACTTGATAGTACACTTGGAGGGTTATCACAAAACCCGACCGGAAGCAAAAGTTCGATATTGAAAATACTACTGCAGATCATGGAGCATTTCTTTAAGGTATTATAGAGTTCAATATCACTTTCAATCTTGTACTTCTTCATAAATGGGATCCAAAGAGAAGGATTTTTCAAGTAGAATCTACTTAAAATTGTTTGCCATTGCAACTTCTTGAGTAATTTGTAAGGAATTTATTCTAGGACCACCAATGCCTTGTGGGAGGGTCACCGTGTTACAAGCAACCAAAAGTAATCTCACTCTTATCTTGACTCTTGCTCCATGGAAATCATCTCATAGTAGCTTCTAGCTTGTTGACGATGGATTTTGACACGACAGAGCAAAACAAGAAGTAATTTGGTATGACCGCCAACGTAAATTTGGTAAGAGTTATTTTGCCAGCTCAAAAAAGACGGTGAGAAGTCCAACCGATCAACCTAATGTTCACTTTTTACCAAGGAAATGAGAGATGCCTGACCAAGGTTTGATCCTCTCCCATGGGAATACCCAAATGCTTCGGTAGTCCTTTGGTGAGTTTGAAATTTAGGAGCCAACTGACCAACTCTTTGATATCATTATGAGCTTTTGGAAACGATGGTTTTAGACTTGTCATTGTTGATGAGCAGACCTATAGCATTAGTACACCTCTCAAAAATATTATCAATATCTAACTTGGTAAAAAACATACGAGCTAATGCAAGAAGGTTTAGACGAAACATTTGAAAAATGAGTAGATTTTTTCATTGTGCGCTGATAGATAACTGCACTTGCTATGTCACGGCTATTCCTCCTTGTCTCTTGACTAGTTTTTCCTCCTTTATATATCACGGTTGTTTTAATAGGTTCTAACTGGTCATTGGGTGAGCAAGTAATAGATTCTACACATACAAATTTCAGAGTAGGGGACTTAGTCTGGTGGACCACAGGGTGGGAAGAATATACCATAGTCCCCACCGTCTCCATCTTTTTCTTTGGTCACTCTATGCCGGCTTTTCCCACATTCGGCCATCTCCAACCCCGTTCAAACTCTTTTCTTAACCCTCGTAGCAAGATGTTTTGGCATGGAGCACTGCTTGCTTAGAGCAGTTAGAGAAAGAGATAGAGATACCATCAAGAAAACACCCTAGGATAGGAAAATGAGGAAGAAAGGGGTTGGGGGGGTCAGTAACAGAGAAGAAGTCGTTTTGGGCATTTAATTTTTTAAGTTGTTGGTTGATAGCTAAACTATTAATCCTTTCAAACAGATTTCAAGCGAGGAGAGATCGTCATTTGCAAAATATAATTAAATTTGTTACAAAAGTAGTTTTACAAAAAATTCACATATGCCTAAACTATTTGAAGAATTAGGTTTTACAATCAAAATTTTAAAATTATAAAAGCACAATTAAAATTTATTTGCAACTGACTTGGTTGTACCTACCTTTTCATGTGAAAAGCTTGAATTTGAGACTCATAAACTCATATATTCTATTAATTATAAATTATAAGCATATTAATTTGAATTGAATTGAGTTTATAACTGTCACATTGCTAAATTTTTAATCTGATTCACATCACGATGATGACACTAAGTATCCTGTACTTAGTCTATCAACTCGTATGCAAGTCCACAAAAGGAGGATAACAAGTAAATAATAATATACAAGAATCTTTTCTAATTCTTTGATTCTTACAGCAGCCAAGGCATGTAAGTGTTACCCCAACTCTCTTTGTGTTTCTCTTATATTCAATCCACAAATAGATATATATTTGTAGATGTAATTAATACCTATTACTGCTACTTGCGGTCCACATGTATATGACTGTTTGTCAACTTTTTTCTATAACTACTTTCTACGGTCTAAGTGGTATCATCATGTCTACAATATGCTTTAATTGCCTCTTGTAGTCCACATGACATCACCATTGTGAAAAGCCAAAAAAAAAACTTTTGGATCTAGTTATAAATTTCTTTAGTTTGAAGATTTTTTTTATAAAATAGTTATTAAAAACCTAAAGCCATGAACTTCTGCCTATTTTGTTCCTTTTTCTGAATCATAGGGCAGTAGTGGCTGCTTAAAGAAAAAAAGAAAATTGAGAGGAGCGATAATTAGAATTTGGCAACAACGACGAGCACGACAGCGTGTGAGTAGTCAAAACCTTGGTTTCTTTTTGAAATTTTGAATTGTTTATTTAGGTATTGATCTCATCTTTTCTTTTAGTCAAGCTCTAATTTATATTTTTCATGTTATTATATTTGAGATTTTGATTTTGGTTCTATTTTTGTATCAATTATTGTCCTATTTTTGAAAATTCTTATGAATTAGCATGTTCAATCCTATGATATAGGTTTCTTTTTGTCCTATTGTATTCTTGTTACAATTATTTTTGTCTTGAAAATTAAACCAAATTTTACTAGTAAATTTTTGGAGACTATCTAATGCTTAAAATTTAACAAAATTAATGTGATCATTTTGAAGACAAGATTTACAAGTGTTTGAATCAATTTTGGATTTGATCAAAATTCATTTAAAATATAGGGTTGAATGCTGCTGAATTATAATCAAAATAGAACCTCAATTGGACCTAAATTATAATCAAAATCGATCAAAAATTGATTTAAATTGGGTTTGAATTATTGGGAAACTTGAGCTTAAATCAAAGTGAGCTGATTGGGCTAAATATTTGGATCAAAACTAGGTCCAAAATTCATCAAATATTTAGGCCAAAATGAATACAAAATCTTTGCAAACAGGACTTGGGCTACATAAATTTTACCGATAAGTCCTTAGAATAAAAATTTTATGAAAAAGTCTTTAAAAATATTAAAATTTTAAATTGATCCCTACAAAATATAGGATTTGCAAATAAATTCCTTAAAATTTTATATTTACAAATAAACTCCTAAAATTTCTAATTTTTGCAAATAAAGACTTCAAAAATTTTTATTTGTAAACAAGTCCAAATTTTATTTTAAAAAGACCTTGAAAATGTTTAAAATTTTATAAATAGGTCCTTTTGTATAAAAGTCCTTGGAGTTTGTAAAATTATATTTTGGTCTAAATTTTTCAAAACAATTATAAATAATCACCTAAAAATTCAACATCCAAAAATGATATAAAATTTAAATTTCATGATGAGAGAAATAAATCCCAATTAATGGATTACATGTTATTTACAAAATATGAAAATATAATCCAATCTGATCCAACATGTTTTCAGAATGAGACCAATCAGAGATATTAAGATCCAATCACAATCTAATGATTTTCCAAAGTTGAGCTAATCAGAAATTTGATTTCAATTCTTCCTAAGGCCTACAAATTAATGGAGAGCCTACAAACAAAAAAAAGAGAGAATAATGATTAGGATAGAGAGGAAGAGAGACAAAAGAAGGAGAGAGTGTTAGAGGCCATTGTAGAAGTGAGAAGAGAAGAAATCAGAAATAGATGTAGCTAATTTCTTACCCCTATTTTCCTCTTTTTCTTCTTGACTTTCTCTATTTTGTTTTCTTGCTTCCATGCCCTGTGCCGCCCCTCATTGGCCTGAACCACCATCGACACGACCTTGGCCACTGCCTTAGCCCATAGCCTGCTGCGTGGCTTGTGATCTCAAGCTGCTTGTTGTTGCTTGCCGTCAACACCTGTTGCTTGGGAGCCCTCAGCCGCTCTCCCCTTTGTTGGAGATCCTCTCCTTGGCCTCCAAGTTGACCCCCAATGCTGTCCCGCCAACATGTGCATGGGGAGCACGTGAGCTGCCACTTGCCGCTACCACAACTACCTCCTGCCCTCCTTAACTTTGCTCGCCATCAACCCTGTCCTTTCCTTGGTGCTATCCCAGTGCCATGCGCATGAGTAGCATGTGAGTCGCCACTCATCACCACCACAACCACCTTCCCCTTATCCTGTAGTCGCTGCAACCGCCTCCTACCCTACTGCTATAGGTCGGATTAGACCAAAAGTTGATTGGCAAGTTGCCCCTCTACCTTGCCACTAGGAAGATGGATCAGATTCGGCCATTTTCGACCGGACCCGGTCATTTTCGACTGAATCTAGCTAGATAGAAGATTGGGCTATCATGACCTAGTGGAGCTCAAGAGAAAAGTACGAGAAGTGAAGAAATAAAGAAAAAAAATTATTGTAGAAAAAAAAGAAATTTGGCTAGTAGCGTCTTGTCTCGATTTTCGAGCTGTCACACCATGGCTACCCATAGCTCGTGATGTGTCGATGAACCTAATCAACACTGCGGCCACTTGTGATCTTTGGTTCTACGATATATCTCCCTCAATATTGCAGCCACTCACGCTCTCTCAAAGACGATGAACTCCAAACACCATTGCAATGGACTACGACTCTTTGAAGATGGTGAATCCTGGCCAAACTCAGGCCATCTTTTGGGCTTGACAAACTCAGGCCACCCTTCGGATCCGTCAAACTTAGGCTAGCCTTTGGGTCCACCAAACTCATACTAGCCTTTAGGTTCGTCAAACCTAGACTAGCCTTCGAGGCTACCAAACTCAGCTTGCCTTTGGACCCATCAAAATTATAGGCTAGCTTTTGGGCATATCGAATTCATGCTAGTCTTTGGGCCTTCCAAACTAGGCCACCTCCTAGCTTGCCAAACTTAGGCTAGTCTTCGAGACTGCCAAACTTAGGCCAACCATTGGGCTTGTCAAACCCAGGCCAGCATTTGGGCTTGTCAAACTTAGGCCAGATTTGGGCTTGCCGAACTGAGGCTAGTTTTTTAACCTACCAAAACTTAGGCCAACTTTTGGGCCCATCGAAACTCAAGCTAGTTTTCAAGCTTGCCAAAACTTAGGCTAGGCTTTGGGTCTGCCAAACCTCAGTCAACCTTTGTGCTTGTCAAACTTAGGTTAGCCTTTGGGTCTTCTGAACTTAGGCCAGTTTTCGAGCTTACCAAACTTAAGCTAGTCTTCAGGTTTGCCAAACTCAAGCCAGTCTTTGAGCGCACCAAACTTTGACCATCTTTCAAACCCGTTAAACCTAGGCTAGCTTTGGGTCCACTAAATCCATATCAACCTTCAGGCCCACTGAACTTAGGCTAGCTTTCAGGCCCATCAAAACTCAGACCAATCTTCGAGCTTGCTAAACTGAGGCCAACCTTCAGACTTTCTCAATCTAGGCCAATCTTTGGGCTCACTGAACTTAGACCAATCTATGGGCTTGCTAACCTTAGGCCAGCCTTTGGGCCTCTCGAAACTCAGGCCAACCTTCAAGTCCGTCGAACTCAGGCCAACCTTTGGGCCTGCGGAACTCAGGCTAGCCTTTGAGCTTACCAAACCTAGGATAGCATTCAGGCCCATTGAACTTAGGCCAGTGTTTGGGTCTACAAAATCTAGGTCAGCCTTCAGGCTCGTCGAACTTAGGCCAGCTTTTGGGCCCGCTAACATTAAGCTAGTTTTCGGGTTCTCACTCCTAAGCCAGTTTTTGAGCTCGTGAACTAAGCTAGTTCTTGAGCTTGCACATCTAAGATAGCCCACAGGCTTGCCTAAAAATTATAATAACTACCAAAACCTCTTAAATCAAATTGATTAATACAAAGTGATTCAATCACTTTGAGCTCAAAATCAAATTGACTTAGATAAACCACTAAGTAAACCCAAATTAATCAAATAAATGGACTAGAATTCAGATTGAACTGGATCAAAAATCTAAAATAAGACTCAATCCTAATGAAATTTGAGATTGGTTAATTCAAGATCAAGTCAAGTTTAAATCAAATTAAATCTGGGTTAAACTAAGCTCGAACCAAACCCTAATTGGATTAAATCAAGTTCAAATTGAAGGTTCAAATTCAAAGTCAAACCAAAGCTAGGCCAAGCTTAAGTTAAAGCTAAGTTAAAATAAATTAACTTGAACTTGAGCCAAAGTCCTTTAAGATGCGAACTTGAACTAATAAAGGTCCAACATAAGGTTGAATTCGACCCAAATAAAATAAACCAGACTCAAACTAAAATTGAGTTTTGAGTATTGAACTAGGTCAAATCAGATGCGAATCAAAATCAGCATTGCTCCAACTAGAGTCAATGATAAGTATTTAACAAATGTTCTTATGAAAATCAATGCCAAGATTGGTGAATCAAACATTCACTACCCATAGAAATAATGATTTTAGAATGGATGTTTCACATGATTCCCTTGAGCATGTTATAAAGCATCATTGCAAAACCAATCACTGAAAGTTTTGAGGATAGAAAACTAAAACATGTCACTGTCTTTCAAGAAAGAATTAGTGAATCACAATTCAATCAAATTTTAAATATTGTGTTGAATTAATTCAAACTCAAATCAAAATTAAGTGCTGAACTGATTCAAATTGGATTTAAACTTGAACCATATTAGTCCCGACAAAAGTAAATAGGGTCAAACTGAGTCCTACTGAGTGTGCTAAATCTTTGACAATACTCTAAGGCTATGAATAGCAGGTGATGTTGCCATCCAGATCTAAACCAGAGCTAGTTCGAGTGGAACTAAATTGGGTTAAATTGAGTTTCGCTGGGTGTACTATAAAAGCCTTTGGCAGCACTCCAAATCTATACCCAACCCCTTAAGCTGTTGGTGACTTTGTCATATCAAAGAAGTTTAATACCAATACGCTTGAAGTCGTTGGTCACATTTTAAGCTAGTCAATTTCATAAGTAATTGATAACGCACCTTTCAAGCTAGTCAACCTCATAAACAGTGATGATGCATTCTTTAAGCTAAGTCAACCCCAAAAGCAGTTGACGATATATGCTTCAAACTAGTTAATCCTAGAAGCAGTTGTTTATACATCTTTTAAGCTAGTCAACTCCAGAAGTAGTTGATGATGCGCTCTTTAAGATAGTCAATCCCAAAAGCAGTTGATGATGCATCCCTCAAGATAAGTCAATCCCAGAAATAGTTGATGATGAGCCCTTCAAGCTAAGTTAACCTCAAAAGTAGTTGGTGATGTGCCATTCAAGTTAGTCAACCCTAGAAGTCATTGACGATGTGCTCTTCAAACTAATTAACCCCAGAAGTCGTGAACGGTACACCTTTCAAGCTAGTCAACTACAAAAGTCATTGAAATTTTACTTCGAATTAGAATTGGATTCTTGATTAGCTAAATTTAGACGTTGGATCTGAGCCCAAATTAGGATCAAATGCCAAAATAAGATTTTGATTAAATTGAGACCTGCAAATAACTCCTAAAAATTTATATTTGTAAATAAATCCTAAATTTTTTTAGAAAAGGACATTGAAATTTCAGAATTTTGCCGCTGCTGTTGCAATTTGCCAAATCCGATTGCCTCTAGCCAAATTTAGCTGGAGAAGGTCACTGGGTAGTGGGGCAATAAAAAAAAATTAAAGGAGGAGGGGGCTGCGGGCAAGGGAAGAAGGAGAAGGAGATGAAATAAAAGGAAATAATAATATAAAAAGTTGTTCCAAAAAAAGTGTCTTTTCGCAATTTTCATACAACTATCACCATGGTCATCTACGGCCCCCTCAAAGGTGGCAATGAAGATGGTGAATCTTGTAATCTCGCTGTGACTACTCGTGGCCCCCTCGAAGATGATTGTGAAGATGGTGGACTCAGTGACCCTACTGTGATCATCCATGGCCTCTCAAAGATGGCGATGAAGATGATAGATATCCTGAACTCGCTGTGGCCATGGGTATAGCTTTGAAGTATAGCAATGAAGATGGTGGACTTTGTGAGCTGTGGCCACCTGCGACCTCTCAAAGATGATGATGAAGATGGCAAACCCCGTGACCTCGCTGCAGCTACTTGCGACCCCTCGAAGATGGCAAATCCTCATTACCATAAGCTAGCCTTCGAGCTCGCATTAATAGCTACCCTTTAGACTCGCATTAATAGCTAGCCTTCGGGCTCATATCTAAGCTAGTCTTTGGGCTTACACATAGTTAGTCTTCAGGCTCGCATCTAAGCTAGCCTTTTGGTTTGCACATAGCCTACCTTCGAGCTCGCACTCAGCCAGCTTTCGGGTTTGCATCCAAGCCAGTCTTTGGGCTCGTACTCAGCTAGCCTTCAGACTTGCATCCAAGTTAGCCTTTAGGCTCGCACTTAACTAGCCTTTGGGCTCGCATTCAAGTCAGTCTTTGGGCTCATATCCAAGTTAGCCTTTTGGCTTGCACTCAACCAACCTTCGGGCTCGCATCCAAGTTAGCCTTTGGACGTGCACTTAGCCAACCTTCAGACTTGCATCCATGCTAGGCTTCAGGCTAGCACATAGCCAGCCTTCGGGTTCACATCCAAGCCAGCCTTCGGGCTCGCATCCAAGCCAACCTTCAGGCACGCATCATAGCCAATCTTCAGACTTACACCCAGTTAGCCCTCTGGCTCGAATTAAGCCAGTTTTCAAGCTCATGAACCAAGCTAACCTTCGGATTTATAAATTTGAAATTGGGCTATGGATATGTTTAAAATCATTATAAATAACTAAAGATCCTCAAATCAAATTACTTAACATAAAATAACTCAATTATATTAAAATTGAGCTCAACTCAAACAAACGGAGAAATGCTGAGTTGACTCAAATAAACTTAAATTGATTATTAGTTCAAATTTAAGTTTAAATGAAACTAAATAAGATCAAACTAAATCTTGCTGGGTGTGCTACAAAATCCTTCAGCAATACTTGAAATCTATACCTAACACCATAAGCCCTTGGTGATGTTGTCAAATCAAAAAAGTTAATCGCTAATACACTTCAAACAATTGGCCACACTTCAAAACTATACTCGACCCCCTAAGTCATCGGTGATGCTATCGAATCAATAAAGTCAACCAACAATATGCTCAAAGTGAGGGTATACCTTTACTTATGTCATGTATTATTTCTCAAATTAATCATTATCATGCTTTCTTTTTTTCTTTTGTATTTTTATTTCATTAGCTAAATTTTTTATTTTAGAAGGTTCTTGACAATTATTAGTATAATTAACAACAGGTGCTTGCACGTGTTGAAAGTCAATGTTCTCACAACAACTGATAGCGCGCTTTAAATTAAATAAATTTTGATTTATAATTCGAGATCACTCCTGGGGTTTTCGCTATCTTAGACCATCGAAATTGATCCCACAAATTCTAGAATATCCGATAGGACTTGACTTCTCCTCCAAGTATAAAAACCTAGTTAATACGGTGGTGACACTAACATGGTAGAATTATGACTAAAAATTGATCAATTTTGTTTTTTTTATAGAAGAAAGAATTAAATGACATCAATGAAGGACATTTTCATCCCAAGGTACATCATTATCCTAGGGGTAGGATTAGTTATGTATTTACCTTAGTCAATGGTTACCACAAAGGCGACTAAAGTTCAGATTAAGCTTGGGATCATCCCTGAGGTCGTCTAGTTCAAGAAGGCACTTACTACTATATCAATTGAAGTTGCTATCTCGCAAAACCAGCCTATCCCTCACCTTCCATTAAGGAGAAGGAGGTCCAATGTCATCATTCATAATGAGAAGGGTTGTTCAAATAAAGAGCTAGAAGCCATGCCTCAACCAACAAAGATATCAATCTTCTAGAGGTTAGGACTGAAGTGAAGCTTAGTTTTTGGTTGTCTTCACCTAACTCCTCACAGAGGGCAAACAAAAGCAAGTCCAGACATAGGTATTGATGAAGAAGAGCTCATTTTGACTATCACAAGTAAAGGGAAAACTGTTGAAAATTTTGGCTGATTTGGAAAACCTACCCCTCAAATGAAGTTAGTTATTATTATTCCTACCTTGAAATCTTTCACTCCATTAAGCAATTTAGAGAAGAGTAAAAGTAAATCATAGAGGGCACAATCTTATCTTAAGACTATGGCAAAGGGGCAAATCACCAAATAAAACAACAAGAGCCATCATAAGGCTACAACTTGGTATGACGATTCACAAAAGGAGGTCATCCATACTATCAGAGTCATTCTCATCATGACTCTAGGAGGAACTGTAAGCCCACACCCTAGTCAGCCAAATGCCAAAAGAAGGTTGCTTGAATGAAGCTCACTAATAAAGAAATTCAAGAGGAGAGGGCCCTTATGAACTAATCCTTACTACCACACTAGAGAGAAAATGTGACGACCTGCTCCATGAGTAGACTTGAGATGTCTCGATTAGTGAGAGAAGTTAAGCTCAACCCAAAGCCCATTCTTGATTCTCAAAACATAAACCATTATATTCTGATAGAAGTCTTAGTTAGAACTGAAAGCTCTAATCAAGAAGACACCATAGAAGTACTACTAGAACAGTTGAGACAATAGACAAAGAGAAAGATGAAGCTTAAAAGAAGGTTATGGAGTTAATGGAAATGATACTACAAATGAGCCAGAATCTTGATAAGTTGGAATGATCTCTACAACCATCTTAGGTAGTAGAGGTGGTAGAAGGTAAATCTCCTATAGATGAGATTCAAGAAAATGTAGGTCCTTCACAAGTATGTCCTCCAATAAGGAATATACAATCCCCAATTTTAGTGATTCATGATAACATAGAATTGCCAGCATACATATAACAGTAGGTGCAACGAATAGTGGCTATACAGTTAAGGTAAAAAAGTGAGATAGGTAGAATAAACGATGCTGACAAACTATACCCTAGCCATTACTATTGAGTGCCATATCCTAGAGGTTATATAGTGCCTACCTTCAAATAGTTTAATGACATGGGTAACCTTGAGTAGCACATAGCATACTTTGTGACTCTGTGTAGGGATTCAAATAATAATCTCTCATTGTTACTCTGCCAATTTTTAGTGAGCCTGACATGAATAGCATTTAAGTAGTATACCAATCTGTAATTGGAAATGATATAAACTTGGGCACAATTGAAAGAGGCTTTTTGAATTAGATTCAGAGGAGTTAGTAATAAAGTGACCATTGCAGACCTTGTCTCAATATTGAAATATGATAATGAGTCAAATTTTGACTATATCACATGTTGGAGAAATCTCAATATTAAGTGGGAGCAACCTATAAACCAATTATAGGTGGTGAGGTTAGTTCTCGGCAACATAAGAGGAGAGTGGATAGAACCTTGTCTGAGCTCCTTTTCCTTTTCTATCCATACTTTTCAAAAAGCTGGAAAGGATTAGCCTACCAACTTTATACAATTCAAAAAATTTTAAATTAGAAAAATATAAGGTAAAGTGTGGAGAGCCTTCTAAAAATATGAGGGCTGTATTCACAGTAACTGAGCAAAAGAAACCTCCAAATTCTACCATAAATAAGGGTAATCCTCAAAAATTGCCAACTCTTGGAGGAGACGGGGAAGTGGAACGATCCAATGATCTCCAATAAAAGCTCAAAAAGAAATATTCTTTTAAAAAAAAGTAGGTAAAATCTTTCAGGATGCCCTAAAGTTAGGTTTCTAATTGCCAGAATCTAAGAGGTCAAGCAAGGCCAATAAAATAGATCACCTAAACTGTTATCTTTACTATAGAGTTTTGGGGCATAATATTGAAGACTATTATGTGTTTAAGGATTCGGTCAAAAATACTAAGAAGGCAAGCTAACTCTCTCGAAGGTAGCCTTATTGGAAATGCCTATTGAACACATTAATCACATTACTATATTCGAGGACCACAAATCACTTGCTGAGTTTCTCTTTGAGAAGAAGCACAATGTACTCTTGAATAAGAGCACTTTGGAATATCTACATTTCAAAAAGGCTAAACAAGCTGATGAAAAAAATGATTGAAAACCCTAAAGAGCTTGGGATGGTGATGAGAAAAGCCTTATCGAACCGAACTACCTCACTTGCTCAAATTAGTAAGAAGAAAAAGAACAAAAGTAAGAAGAAGAAGCTAGTTCGGTAGGATAAATATGATGTCAAGAAATCAGTCATGCAAGAATACATTAATGTTCCAAAGGAATATGTCCAAGGAGAGAGAAGCCAGTAACTCTCAAGGAATTCTTTTCTAACAAACTTAGAGTTTTATTAAAGACCTTGATATGGGAGATGGAGAAAGTAAATTTCTAGTGGCGATGTGCTCTGCCATATTTATTGTTAGAGGTTTGCAACTAAGCCGATCCTCACCCTGTGGCTTCAATAATAATGAAACTCATGACGTGAGGTGTGAAGAAGTGAATAGATTCACTGATAATATTACTAATGAAATGAGAGATCACATAGGTCTCCTCGAGGGCTGCTCCTAAGATGACTATCTTAGAGAGTGGTTCATCTATTAGTACGACTATGACATTCTCAAACTATAGCTAGATACTGTGAAAGAACTAGCTACAAGTAACATGAAGTTCGTTAAGAGGCAAATGCAAATTATAAACAAGCATATGAGGGCTATGGCTACCCACATGGAAAGCATGACAAATACAACTATCATGCTTTGTGAGGAAGTTGAGAAGATGGAGAAGGTGCTAGCAGATAAGGCAAAACCATATAAAAGACCCAATAGGAGCGACAAGAAATCAGCTACCAATCCTCCTCAAGATCAAAATAATTACTCATACCACTTATTCTAGAGATAGGTCAAGAAAGCTAGACACTATTAAAGAGAATTATCTAAGTTTATGATCTCTTGTTGCATGGTGACTATACATCCAAGGTAAATATTGATAAGCATCTATCCCAGCCTCTATTAGGAAATCTAGCAACAAGCGATCAACCTAATAGGTTTGGTGAGGTTCCAGTCCTAGAAATTGTGGAAGGATATACTTTGCTAACTTTAGAGAAAATTGCAAACAAGGCATGGACGAGGAATGTGACTTCATATTTGAGTCAAAATAACTTTATGATCGCTTCAAAAGGCCCTACACTAGCAATTGCCAAAGGTAGAAGTAGACATTTTGAGATCAAATTAGCTAATTCTAATGCTTATTTTACCCTTGCATCAAGCCAGTCTGAGTATCCATGAAAGAAACATCCTAAATACAAAAGTCTTGAAGAAGGTTATGCTAGCAGACGAAGTAGAAGAGTTTATCCAAAGTCTCTGATGACCTCTATATAAAAAAAATCTCACGTGCCTAATTTTGATATTGAATGGGATAATTATCAGCTAGTCATATCCTCCAAGGACATTCAGAAAGCTACTGACTAGGAGCAAGAATTCACTACCTCCTACCGTATCATTAGCCTTGGTAACGATTCTGAAGATGAAGCTTATTGGTCTTATGATGCCATATTTGAACTAAGGAGAATAAACTAGACACAACTTTGAGGTGGGAAAGCACTACCTCTGAGAAAAGCTCCAATACCTAGGTACAAAAACATCCCCAAGGACAAGGAAAAGGAAATTTAAATAAATGAGGGTGTCAAACCTTCGCTAGCTAAACTTATACTCAAAAAGGTGGAATACAACATAGTAGCCCACCTCAAGAAGATCCATACCATGCTGAGTGCGTTTGATGCCTTAAGAAAGTCACAAGAATGTAGGGATATACTAGTGCACATCTTGTAGAATCTGGCTAACTACTAAGCATATTTTGCTGAAGAGAAGATGAAGGAGTCTTTCTATGCACACCAAACTCTCACCATCACCTTCATAAATAATGACCCACTACCTAAAATAATAGACTGTGATAGACCATTGTACATCATTGGAAATAATGATGAGATCAAAACTAATCGCATCCTAGATTATAACCATCCAAGGATTTAATCAAAATAGTCAAAGAGTTTTGGAAGCCATAACTATCCCTCTGAAAGTAGGTGAGTTGATAATAGATGCCAAGTTTTATGTGATCAATATTGGTGTGTCATATATAGCACTACTAGAGAGGCCGTGGCTACATAAAAATAAAGTAGTGCCATTAACTCTATATCAATACCTCAAATACTTTGAGGATGGTGAAGAACACCGAATTGATAGAGATATACATCTTTCTGATGTTCATGAGGTAAATTATGATGATACAAAATACCACCAGAAATCCAATGTCGATAGAGGGTCTACCTGTATTAGTCAAGTAAAATAAAAGACTGCCAACATAATCTTCGCTCCTCCTCACCTAGGATGTGACTCTAACTCAAACTCTTTAGAGGAAACAACCTCACAAGTCTACCTGGGTGGTTATACTTCTAACAAAGATGATGACAGAGGTCAAATGGAAAATACTTTCTTTATTATTAAAGTTTTGAAAGGCTTATTTGAGTCATTAGATGAGCTGAGCATTAATATCATGGAAGAATTAATGGCTTTCTACATTTCTCAATGGTGTAAAGGAGAAAAAAAAAACTATTTTACGAAACAATCCCTTGTGCCCTAAATATATATGAAATCCTAGGGACTAAAGATCAAGTAGATAATGGTAACCATCAACCAATAGTCATGTCTAAATATTTCTTGGACCAGCTTCATCAGATAATAAATAAATCTAGTTGTGAACATCCATAAATAAAGAGAGAGTATTGTTTCTTTGAGAATCTATGGGATCCACCCTAAGGGCATGCCTACATTCCTAGAAAAGGAAACAAGAATACCAAAGGATTAGGCTATATTACTCCAAATGCTCACACATATCTCATGGTCATCATTAGACCTCTCTTTGATATTTAGGATAACTAAATGACATTAATACCCCTTGACATATAAGCAGAGGTGACTGTGGCTTTTTAGACATCACAAGAAAGTGACATTCTCGGTGAGATTTCATCAAGGCTAGAAGAAAGGGGGTATGATGTAGCCAAAATTTCCTTAGATGAACCTTTGCCAAAACTCTCACTTAAAATGATAAATCACTTGGTAAAGAAATAATCCTCAAACCAAAAAGAACTCCACAAAAATTAAGGACAAGGGGCAAACCACAATCAGTGAATTGATGGAGATCAACTAGGCTCAGAGGAAGACCCCAAATTGACTTTCATCAGCACTCTAACTCTTAGAGAAAAGCCAAACCTAGCTCAAAGCAGTACTCCAAGAGTACAGTGATTGTTTCATATAGAGCTATAAGGAGATACCTAGGCTAAATCTTGAAGTTACAACTCATAAGCTAACAATCAATCCCAAACTTTCACCTATCAAACAAACACCTATGAAGATGAAACTCGACCTAGAATAGAAGATGCTCGAATAAACGAAGAAACTTATCAAAGCAGGCTTCATCAGAGAGGAAAAATACCCAGCTTGGGTGGCAAATATCGTGCTAGTTAAGAAAAAGAATGACCAAATTCGCATTTGTGTAGACTTTTGAATAAAGCATGTCTAAAAGATGACTTCACACTGGTAATGATGGAAATTATGATTGACAACATGGCTAACTTTGAAATGTTCTCTTTTATGGATAGATTTTTTGGGTAGAACCAAATCAAAATGCATCTTGATGATAAAAAACATACTATCTTCCAAACACCAATTGACATCTATTATTATAAGATAATGCCCTTTAGAATCAAGAATGCAGACATCGCTTATCAAAGGGTCATGTCTTAAATCTTTGATGACCTTCTACACCAGTTGATGGAATGTTATGTGGATGATTTGGTGGTCAAGACCAAGTCCCAAGATAGGCACATCCAAGAAATAAGAGTCATATTCAACCGTCTTAGAAAGTATAACTTAAAGATGAATCCTATGAAGTGTGCTTTTAGGGTATCTTCGAGAAAATTTTTCAGCTTTATTGTTAGGTCTCGAGGGATTGAAGTTGATCCATCTAAGATAACATTATCTTGGATATGCCACCACCTGGCAATTTAAAGAAATTGAGATTGTTCTAAGATTGACTTGCATACATAAGAAGATTTATTTCAAATCTCTCTAGAAAATATATGCCTTCTTCCAATTTAATGAAAAAGTACACTCCATTCATTTGGACTAAAACTACCAATAGGCTTTTGAAGAGATCAAGTAGTAACTCCTAAAACCACTAGTCCTAGCAGTACCTTTACCCAATAAACCCCTTATCCTCTATAAATAGCAATGGAAGAATCCTTGGGGGCACTTCTCACCTAGAATAATGAAGAGGGTAAAGAAAATTATTATGACAACTGAGTACTATCAAATTAAATTGATTAACATAAAGTAATTCAATTACTTGGAGCTCAAAACTAGATTGATTTTGATAAGCCACTAAGTAAACCCAAATTAATCAAATAAATGGACTAGAACTCAAATTAAACTGGATCCAAAATCTAAAATAAGACTCAATCCTAATCATATTCAAGATGTATTAATTCAAGATCAAGTCAAGTTCAAATCAAATCTAATCTATGTCAAACTAAGCTTGAATGAAACCTAATTAGATTAAATCAAGTTTAAACTAAAGGGTCAAATTCAAAGTCAAACAAGAATCCAGTTGAGCCTGAGCTAAAGCTAAGTTGAAGTAAATCAAACTGAACTTGAACCAAAGTTTATCAGGATGCAAACTTAAACCCGATAAAGGTCCAACACGAGGTCGAACTTGACCCAAATCAAATAGAACCATACTCAAACCAAAATCGAGCATTGAACATTAAACTAGGTCAAATCAGATGTAAATGAAAATTATCATTGCTCCAACTAGAGTCAATAATTAGTATTTGGCAAATGTTATTTTAAAAATCAATACCAAGCTTGGTGAATTGAACATTCACTACCAATAGCAATAGTGATTTTGGAATGGATGTTTCATATGATTCCCTTGGGTATATTATAAAGCATCAATGCAAATCCAATTACTAAAGGTTCTGAGAATAGAAAATTAAAATATGTCACTATCTTTCAAGAAGGAGTTAGTGAATCACAATTCAATCAAGTTTTAAAAATTGAGTTGAATCAATTTAGACTCAAATCAAAATTGAGTGTTGAACTGATTCCAAATTAAACTCAAGCCCAAATCATATTAGTTATGACAGAACTAATATGCTAAATCTTCAGCAATATTCTAAGGTCATGAACAATGAGTGATGTTACTATCCAGACTTGAACCAGAGCTAGTTTGAGTGAAACTAAACTGGGTCAAACTGAGTCCTACTGAGTGTGCTCCAAAAGCCTTTGGCAGCAATCCAAAGCTATACTCAACCCTCTAAGCCATTGTTGATATTATCGTATCAAACAAGTTGAATACCAATACACTCAAAATCATTGGCCATACTTCAAGCTAATCAACTCTAGAAGTAGTTAGCCTCAAATCCCAATAGTGTTTATTGACACAAGCTAAGACAGTCAGCCTCACCTATTAGAATGTTATTAATATCTGCCAAAGATCATCAATCTAAGTTGGATACCATGTAGTCCAGCATAGGGGAATGAGTCAGCAGCATATATTGGAGCTTTTTCTTCTCACTTTTCTCTTTCTTTATTTATTTCATACTTTCTATATTTTCATGATGAAATTTATTCTTAAGTGAGAGTATACCCTTACTTATGTCACGTATTATTTCTCAAATAAATCAATGTCATATTTTTTTCTTTTGTATTTTTATTTTATTAGCTAGGTTTCTTATTTTAAGAGATTTCACATAATTATTGGGGTAATTAACAACAAGGGTTTGTGTGTGTTGGAAGTCATTGTTCCCACAATACCTCATAGTGCACTTTAAATTAAATAAATTTTGATTTGCGATTCGAGGTCACTCTCGGGATTTTCGCTATCATGGGCAGCCGAGATCGATCCCATAATAAGCATGATTTGGAGTGTCATTAATAAAATCAAGAGGCTATTGTGTTATATTTTTCATCTAAGTCAATATTTTATTTCAGAATTATGAGAAGCTCATATACATGGTTTGGAGGTCAATTATGCATATTAAAAGTTTCAATCTTGAGATTATTGTGGCATTAAATGTGGGACCAAATTAGGCCCATTATGACATATGTTTATTGGTCTTAGTATCAAGGTATAATAAATGTATGTTATAAGTCTTGATATTGAAATTATTATGGTTGGTTGATATGTTGCATATGAAATTAAAATAAATCTATTATGACACGTACTTTTAACTAAATTTTGGGTAATACTTTTAATATGTGTTAGAGTAAGGTCAAAGATGCTAGATAAGGTTGTATTTGAATTAGTATATTTGGAATCATGTTATATATTGGTAGTTAAAATTATGTTTATTTTATGCATTAGGTTCGAGAGATGAGACTTGAACTAGTTACTTTGGATTGGTTGTGACTTGTTCATTAGATAAGAGAATATGTGACTTTCGATAATATCAAGTTAACTATTTTATAAATTTATATCTTTTGATAAGAATAAACTATGATTATATGCTACATATATTCTCTAAATACGTCTTGGCAATCTGAAGATCTTCTAAGAGAATTATATCCTATTTTATGTTTATATTATATATACTATTCTTGAAAATATGAAAACCATGAATGTGAATTTATGAAAAATTTATTTACTTTTTTGACATTTATTTGAATTATTATATTTGAACATGAAAATTATGCATGTGGTTTGTAAAAGTAATCACTTAACTTTTGACCTTATTTCAAACTTATATATTTTGAACTTGAAAAACCATGCAGGAATTCATGATCAATAAGAATTATATGATTTGTAAATATTCTTGAAGCTCAACATTATGATTTATGTTGACTTGGTGATCTCCCACTTTTATTCTATTCTAACCCTGCAATCGGGGATAATAATGACATTCTATTTTGGCCCAATTATTAGGGATAACAATGGTATTCTATTATGGCCTAACCATTGAGGATAATAATAGCCATGTTGATATGTATTTGTACTTTGTATAAAATGATTTTGTTGTCACTGGCGAGCATTAGAATAGTGACACATTTCTGATAAGACTCATTTTATAGGTAATCTCTAACTTTTATTATGGCCATTGATTTCAAGTGTGCCAATTTGTGTCTATTTCAAGTCACCATCGTGTGTGAGTCTACTACTTCATATAGAAGACATCACTCATTTTATTTTGATTTGATTTATGATTTTCTAAATAAATTCTTATTGATGAATTTAGCAATCTTGTCCTTGCTAAGTTTTAGTAAAAAAATTATATTTGTGATATTTGTTTTGAATCTTTAAAATAATTTAATTCTATTTAGAATTGATACTGAAATTATATAATATGTATATGAAAATGGTATCTGAAGATGGGATTACTCATTTTTTTTTGCAGATTTGGTCATTAAATATATGTTATAAAGTGCCAACTAAGTTCATGCAGTGATGTAAAAGAGTTTAGTTTGAGTTTATTTACTTTTATAATTATTAGATATGTAAGTTTGTGTTAATAAATTTGAGAAACTTTAGTTGTGTTTATTGACAAATTATTTATGTAAGTTATAGGTTTAATTTGTGGACTTTGTTATATGTACAAATTTAAGATTCTGGCCTTGTATGTTTATGCATTTTGGTCTTACAAGTATGTGGTATTGTTACGTACCAGAGTCTACAGATCTTGGGTTTGGTGTGTGACAACCATGTCCACAGATACTCTAACTACCCTACAGTCCATATGGTACCACCATATTCACATGTGGGCTACAATTGCTCTCATCAATCCAAGTGTCTATGTTCACCTTACACATGCTATGCAAATGTGGAAATAATTCCTTACTGTGTGTTGTGTGTAGAGCCACCAGCCCATGTTACATTGAATATTGTGTGCTGCCCCTACACACAATGGCCTTGAAGATGTCCCTCCCATCTCTGGATCATGAGTCTCATGACATGATCCTTGTGGTGGCACATGCTAGTCACTTTTGGAGTAACAAACCACCCACACCAGAAGCATCCACGTCCTCATCAGACGTAACTTGAGGTACTCCTTGATCTACCTCTCAAACTGCCATAGAGTGACATCTCGTTTCAATGTGGCATCAACTTTGGTGGTGCCTTTCCACATCATAAGATAATCAGTCCATTATTTCTTCTTGCTTTATCCCATAGTCTTGTGGTCAACCTCTTTATTAAACTGCCTTTGGATCATGGGAAAAGCTCCCTTTGCTTGTTGTCAGTCCCCCAACAAGTCCCTATTAAAAAAAAGCTTTAGGAAACTTACATGAAAGGTGGGATGCACCTCAACCTATTGAGTAGCTTCAGTTGGTAAGCTATGTTTTTCACTCCCTTCATGACTTCAAATGGAGCATTATACTTCAAAACAAGCCTCTAATGTGTAGTCTTGTTGCTAATTATCTTTTATATGTATGGGGTTAGCTTCACATCCCCCACCTTGAACTCTAAAGGTTATTGATGCATATCAACATACTTCTTTATACATATTGTAGCCTTATGCAAGCTACCTCATAATTTCTAGATTAGCTCTTGTATCTCCCTCGAAAAGTGATAGGCTATAGGGTATTTACCTTGGTTCTTCGATTGGGCCACCTCTAGCGATGTAAGGGGTCGTTGTCCCATAATGAGCTTAGGAAGGCTCATCCTCATAGCTGAAGAACAATGAAGGTTGTAGTAGAATTAAGTTATATCTAGTAGTTTTGCCTCCTCCACCAAGGCATTGATCCATTCTGTCTGGCCATCAATTTGTAGGTGGTTGGTTATAAAAAACCTCAACTCAGATCTCATCAAGTGGAAGAGTACTATTTAGAACCTACCAATGAATCTCATATCTTAATAACTAAAAATGTCTCTAGGGACACAAAAGTACTTTACCATATATTTGAGGAACGATTCATAGAGAGATATCATGTTGCTCTTCCGTGTGTTAATGGAGGATAGAACATCTTCCATGAGTGTAGCATTCCGCACCTCATAACTTTTCACCATCTCCATGTGGGATGCATTTAGATCATTGATATGCTCCATCTACTGAGAAACCTATGCCATTATATTCACTACATCATCCATTTGAGTATCTCCCACATTGTCCTCCAAATGGGTTAGATGCTCCTAAAGGTCTTCATCATAATTGCAATAATGATAAACCTGGCTCTGATATCAACTGTCATGGTTGAATTCTTAACCTGAATTCACACTATGTGATGGCACTAGGTACTTCACCAACTTGCACATAAAAGCCCATGGAAGAAGGATAATTACATGACAATATATAGGGACCTTTCCCAACTGTTTTATTCACAAAGAGGATTTACAATAACTAAGGGCACACAAGAGTTACCCCAACTCCTCTTGTGTGTTTCTCCCATATTCACATCGCATATAAATATATATCCATGAATATAACTAACACTTATGATTGCTCCCTGTAGTCCACATGTGTGTAACTGCTTGCTCGCTATTTCCTACAACTACTCTTTGTAGTCCAAGTGGCATCAATATTACCACAATGTGCTTTGACTGCTTCCTTTAGCGTCAACAATCCAAGTGTTCATGTCTACCTTGCACATGTGTGTATATACTAAGTTGTATTATATGCACATAGTGTGCTTAGTTCAACCCACATGGATGGTAAAGGACTTTGATAAGCAAAATGCTTCACTCATGGAGGATTTCATATCCTTAGTGGATATAGTAAAAGCCAATGGGAAGTCCCTTGAGGAGGACATGGCACGAGTGAAAATGGTGATTGCAAACTCATCAAATGGAGATGGTTGTCCTTCAAAGGTAAAATTTCCCAAATCCCATGTACTTAATGGGTTCAGGAATGCCAAGAAGTTTAAGAACTTATTGTGGGATATGGAGTAGTATTTCAAAGATGCTTGTATTCTTGAAAGGGAGAGAGTCACCATCACTAGCTTAGTGAAGTACATATGTAGGAAGTAGTCATAGGTGTTGGTAAGATCCATGGATGTATATTTATATGAGCCTTGAACTTGGGGGAACCACATAGAGAGAGTTGGGATAACTCTTATGTGCCATTAGCTATTGTAAATCCTCTTTGTGAATAAAAGAGTTAGAAAAAGTTTCCTATATATTATTGTATGTTTTTTATTTTTCCTTTGTGGGCTTTTATGTGTAAGTTCGTGAACTAAGTATGGGGGTACTTAATGCCATCATGTGGCATGAGTTCAAGTTAAGAATTCAGCCATATGACAATTGGTATCAAGTCTGGTTGATCATTATCATGGGTATGATGAATGACCTTTGGAGTGGGTGACTCATTTGGAGGGTGTTGTGGGAATGCCTCAGACGGATGATGGTACAAATTTGATAGTGTAATTGGCTCATCTAGTAGAGCAGATAGGTCAACGCTCTCAGTTTAGCCCACACACAAATGGCAAAGAATTTTGATAAGCAACATGCTTCACTCATAGAGGATTTTATGTCCTTGGCGGATATGGTAAAAACCAACAGGAAGTCCCTCAAGGAGGATATGGTACTGGTAAAGAAGGTGATGACAAACTTGTCGAACAGAGATGGTTCTCCTTCAAAGGTAAAAGTCCCCGAACCCTATGTATTTAATGGGTGCAGGAATACCAAGGAGTTGGAGAACTTCTTGTGGGATATAGAGCATTATTTTGAAGCTGCTCGCATTCCTAAAAGGGAGAGAGAGAGTCACCATCATCAACACTTTGTGGTGGCAAACCCAAATGATGTGAGATGCTTGGGCGGGTAGGATTGAGTGCTAGGAGGTGCTCAAGGCAAAATTGAAGGAGTAATTCTTCTTGTGCAATACAATCTGCATTGTACAAGAATCCTTGAAGAAGTTGGGACATTTAGGGATGATACACAATTATGTGCAGGAGTTCAATTCATTGATGCATGACATCAATAACATGTCTAATGTAGACAAAATGTTTAACTTTCTTTCAGGTTTGCAGTTATGGGCTCAAGTTGAACCCCCAAGGCAAGGAGTGAAGGATCTTCCTTCGGCTATTACTATTGCTGAGGGCTTGGTGGACTTCAAGGTGATGTCTTTCAGCTCTTCGAACACTAGAAATGGCTATGATGATAAGAAAGGGAAGCATATGGGAAAGATTGGCAAGAGGCCTAAGAGGAAAGGCAAGAAGGTTGCTAAACCAAGCAATCTAAGACATAGTCCACTTGGAAGGACCAAGGCTACTTCATTTGTAGTGGTCCTTATTGGGTGAGGGAGCACCCAAATAGAGCAAAGTTGAGTGCTTTAGAACTTTAGGAGACTGAGGAAGGGCATAGTGCGACTATTTCTTCAAGGATGAATCCCCTTCAACTACTTAACACAATGATGATTAAAAATAACTCCTGGCAAGGGACTAATGTACGATTTGGTATAGATCAATGAGAAATAAGTATGGGCAATGCTAGACACTAGGACAGTCGACAACTTCTTCTCCCATAAGTTAATTGGTGAGTTTGGCTTATAGGTATAACCAAGCACGTGTAAAGTGATGGCAGTGCATTCCGAGACAACCTCTATTCATGGTGTCACCTCCACTTCCCTTAAAGTTGGTTCTTGGGAGGGTAAGATTAGCCTAGTGGTCTCAACCATTAATGAGTTTGAGTTTATCTTAGGGATAGACTTCTTTGTGTGGGAAAAGGCAACACTCAAGCCTCATTTGTCGGCATTATGATTACCATTAAGAGTGCACTGTGTTTTATTCAAGTGGTGTACATGGGGAAGACAATAGCAACAACAAGCATGCAATCTCCACAACAACTAAAAATAGGAGTCAAGAGAGGAGAGACTACCTATGTTGCAGCATTGATAGAGATGAAGTTAGATTGAATTATGGAAATACATGATTAAGCTGCAACAGTCTTGATAAAATATGTGGATATAATGTCACCAAAGCTACCTAACAAACTTCCCCCTCAGACAACAATCGATGACAAGATTAAGTTGGAGCCTAGTGCAAAGCCTCTAGCCATGACCCCTTATCATTTAGCCCCTGTGAAATTGGTAGAGGTAAGGAAGCAACTCAATGAGTTGTTGGATGTAGGAATCCAACCATCCAAAGTCCCATATGGTACTCGAGGGTTGTTTTAGCAGAAACAAGATGGATCCTTATGGATGTGCATGGACTATCAAGCGCTCAACATGGTGACTATTAACAACAAGTACTTGGTGCCCAATGTGGGTGGCTTGTTCGATTAATTGGCGAAGGCTATGTACTTCACTAAGCTAGACCTACAGCCAAGGTACTTGCAAGTAAGGATTGGTGAAGGTGATGAGGCTAAAATAGCTTGCATGATGAGGTATGGCTTATTTGAGTTTTTGGTTACACCTTTTGGCTTAACGAATGTTGCAACAGCTTTTCGCAATAGGATGAATGACATGCTGTGTGAGTTCTTGGATCGATTTGTGATGGTATATTTAGATGACATTGTTATCTACTTAGAGACATTGGTGGACTTGGTTGACCACCTAAGGAAGGTGTTCTCTCGGTTGAGAGAGTACAAGTTCTTTGTGAAGAAAGAGAAACGTGAGTTTTGCTAGGAAGAGATAATATTTCTTGGCCATAGGTAAGTAAGGGACACACTTATATGGATGAAAGAAAGCTCAAGGAAATCCTTGATTAGATGGCACTTACAAAGGCATCTGACCTTCATTCATTTCTTGGTTTAGCTAATTACTATTGGCGATTCATTCAAGGTACTCAAAGAAGATGAGCCCACTGACTAACTTGTCGAGTAAAGACTGAAGATGGGCATGGACAGATATATTCCAATAAGCATTTGACAAGATGAAGGTAGCAGTGTCTAGGGGTGAGCAAAAAATCAAAAAACTAGTATATTGTACTGTATAGATTGAGAACCATATCAAAAAATTGGTTTTCAAAATAAATCAGTATGGTTTCGGTTCTCAATTTTAGCAAAAACATAAAATCAGTTCTAGTTCTAGTTTGACACTTTACAAAAAATTAGTGAAACATAACTATACCGATTTTAAATAAGTATGTAAATATATTATATATATGTGTATGTATAATATATACATATTAAAATTTAATTCTATAATTATAATTTATAATATCTTTCTTAATCTCCACTAAAATTATAGTTTTAAAAGATACCTTAAAAATATTATTTTGTAAGTTATACCTAATTTGTAAAGTTTTATAATATAAAATTTAGGTTTTAAAATAGATAGCTTGTGAAATTGGTATACAGGTTTCAGAACCACTTTAAAATCGGTTTAGAATAAGAACCAAAAATTCAATTCTCAATCCAAACTGGTACGGTTCTAATTTAAGATTTTCAATAGTTGAAACTCGATTTTAATTCTAAAAATTATAGAACTGATATGGTTTATCAATTTTGCTCATCCTTAGCAATGTCAATGGAGTTGGTGCTACGACTACCCAACTTTGATTTGCCTTTTGAGGTGCATACAAATGCTTTTGATCGTGCGATTAGTGGAGTCCTTGTTCGAAAAGAATATCTAGTAGCATTTGAGAGCCGCAAGCTCAAGGATGCAGAACAATGCTACTCAACACACGAGAAGGAGATGATGGTAGCAGTGCATTACTTGGACATTTGGAGGCATTATTTTCTAGAAACAAAGTTCACAGTAGTGATGGACAATGTGGCAAACAACTACTTCAAAATAAAAAAGAAGCCAATCCCCACATAGACATGGTGGCAAGAGTTCTTAGCTAAGTTCAACTTTGTGTGGGAGCACAAACCTAGGCAGTAGAATTAAGTAGTGGATGTACTAAACATGAATGAAGTGCATTGGTATGTGGTTGCACTTACGCCAGTGCAAAAAACCTTGCTAGAGAGGGTCACGGAGCATGCAGATGTAGACCCTATGTATGAAAGACTTAAGAAGGAGGTACATAAGGGGTTAATAAGGTGTTATTGGCTTGATAATAATTTGTTGTATGCTTGGGACAATAGGCTCTATATCCCCAACATAGGGGGATTGAGGCATTAGTTGTTGAAGGAAATGCATGATCATCAACGAGTAGGACATGGTAGAGTAGAAAGCATGATGGCTTTCCTGTCCGAGTCATTATGGAGCCATGATCGACCACTCGAGAATAGCTAGAGGATCCCAAAAGCCAAACTCAAAATAATAAATAAGATTTAGATGGATTTGAGTGTGCAATTAGGAATTATGGGAATATAACTTTTAATAGATGCAAGTTTTTATTGTTAATTATCTTGATAATTATTAGAAACCTCCCAAAGTGAGAAACCCAGTTAATAAAATAGAAATATCAAGAAAAAAGCATAATATGATCAAATTAAAGAAGGGTACACAATGTCAGTGAGGGAATACAGTCACTTTATAATTTAAATGATTTAAATTCATAACATGAAATAATATTAAATGAATAAAGAATTGGAAAAAAACTTGATACCGATTGCTACCTTACTCCCATTCACTTGATTGAGTGGAACTTGACTTAGATCTTGGTTTGATCTTTGATGGATGCTAATAACTTTACTTAATGTTAGGTATGGCTAATTGTCTTGACTTGTATTAGTTGGCTATATTAGATTTTGAACTATTACTAACGACTTTACATTTGTATTGGTTGACTTTTTTGATTTTAAAAGAATGATTAGCGACCTTAGCTTGTGCTAATTATTTCCAATTTGATAATCAATAGTCTTTCTTGACTTGTGTTAATTAGATTTTGAAGTGTCCCCAATGACTTTTATACTTATGTTGGCTGAGTTTGAAGTGCTACCGATGACTTTATATTTATTGTTGGTAGACTCCCATCAAACATAGTATTTAGCTAACTATCTAAGTAAGTTCAAACTTACCTTAGTTCAATTTAGATTCGAAAGAATGTTAGTGGTTGTAGCTTATGCTAATCATTCCTGATTTAATATAAATGACCTCTTTGACTTGTTATCAATTAAGTTTTGAAAAATCACTGATGGTATTATGCTTGTATCAGTTAGCTTCTTTTGAATACGATATTTAATTAACTAATTAAGCGAGTTCAAGCTTGTCTTAATTCGGTTTGATTTGAGAGAAAAATTAATGGTCTTAGTTTATGCTAAACCACTTGATTTGATAATTGATAGCCTTTTTTTGATTTTGTCTATTAAATTTGAAGTGTTATTGATGACATTATGCTTGTGTCAAGTAACTTCCTTCAAATATAATATTTGGCTGATTGATTAAGTGAGTTCAAGTCCACTTTAGTTTAATTTGAAATAGTTAGTGGCATTGGCTTATGCTGACTATTTTTGATTTAATTATTGATGGCCTCTTTGCCTTGTTGTCAATTAAGTTTTAAAATATCAACGATGGCATTGTGCTTGTATCAGTTAACTTCTTTCAAACTTGATATTTGACTTACTGACTAGAAAGTTTAAGTCCGCCTTAGTTTGATTTGATTTGAGAAAAAGATTAGTAGCCTTATCTTATGCTAAGCACTCTCAATTTGATAATCGATGAATTTTTTTGACATGTTATCGATCAAAATTGAAGTGTCACTAATAGAGTTGTGCTTGTGTTAGTTAACCTCTTTCAAATATGACATTTGATTAACTAACTAAGTGAGTTTAAGCCTACCTTAATTCAATTTAAAATAGTTGTGGCCTTTGGCTTATACTGATAATTTCTAATTTAATAATCGATGGACTCTTTGGCTTATTGTCAATTAAGTTTTGAAGTGACATCGCTAGTATTGTGCTTATGTTCGTTAACTTCTTTTAAATATAATATTTAGTTGACTAACTAAGTGAGTTCAAGCCTATTTTTGTTTGGTTTGATTTGAGAGAAAGATTACTAACTTTAGCTTATACTAATTGCTCTCGATTTAATAATCGACAACCTTTTTTGGCTTGCTATCGATTGAATTTGAAGTATCATCGATGGTGTTGTGCTTGTATCGATTAACTTCTTTTAAATATGACATTTGGTTGATTGACCAAATGAGTTTAAACCAACCTTAGTTTAATTTGAAATGTTTAGTAGTCTTGGTTTATGCTGATAATTTTTGATTTAATAATTGATGGTCTCTTTGGCTTGTTGTTGATTAAGGTTTGAAGTGTCACTGATGGTATAGAGCTTGTGTTAATAAACTTTCTTTGAATATGGCATTTGGCTGATTGATTAAGTGAGTTTAGTCATATTTTAATTCATAAAGAACGTTAGCAGTCTTAGTTTATCCTATTAATTCTTGATTTGATAATTGACATCCTCTTTCACTTATTGTTGATTAAGTTTAAAGCATTACCAATTGCCTTTTTGCTTCTGCTGGTGAACTTCTTTCGAATATGGCATTTGACCAATTAACTAAGCCAGTTCTAATTTAATAACTGATGATCTTTTTTAGTTTATTATTGATTAAGTTTTGAGCCATTTTTGATAACTTTGAGCTTATTATCAACTAACTTTCCTTATTTTAATCTTGGTTTTATTCAAACTTGGTTTTGGCTTGGGCTTGATTTAATTTGGTTTAAAATTCAAATCTGGTTTCAGTTCAAATATGATTTGATTCAATTCGATATTCAGACTTGATCTTGATTCAAATCTGATTTGATTTAATTTGATGTTCAAACTTGGTTTTGGCTCAAGTTTGATTTAATTTGATTTAGGTTGGGTTCGACCTTATGTTGGATCCCTATCAGGCCATGGATTTGACCCTTATTGGATCTTAGTTCAACTCTTATTGGATCCTTAATGGATCTTAGGTTCAACTCTTGTTGGATTTTTATTGGGTCGTTAATGGATCTTGGATCCAACTTTTATTCCGTCATTATTGGTTCCTTAATGAATGTTGGACTTCACCCTTAATAGATTCTTATTGTATTCTTATTAGACCTTGGATTCAACCATTAATAGTTTCTTATTGGATTCTTAATAGATTTTGGATCTAACCCTTAATGGGTTCTTATTGGATCCCTAATGGATCTTGCATCTAACCTTGAATGGGTTTTTATTGGATCTCTAATGAATCTTGGATCTTACTTAATAGGTTCTTATTGGGTATTTATTGGATCATGGATCCAAACCTTAATGGGTTCTTCTTAAATTCTAAGTGAATCTTGGGTCTAACTCTTAATATGTTCATATTGAATTCTTAATGGATTCTAGATCCAATCTTTAATAGATTCTTATTGGATCCTTAATGGATTTTGGGTGCAACCCTTGATTGATTCTTATTGAATCTTTAATAGATCATGGATCCAATCCTTAATAGGTTATTATTGAATCTTTAATAGATTATCGATCCAACCCTTAATGAATTCTTATTGGTTACTAAATAAATATTGGATCCAACCCTTAATGGGTTCGCATTGGATCTTTAATGGATCTTAATTCAACCATTATTGGGATTAGAGTTCGACCCATGTTGGATTCCAATTGAATCTAGGTTTGATTCCTGAATGGGTTCAATTTAAGTTCAACTTAATTCTGATTTAATTTTGACCTACTTCTGATTCAGATTTGACTCGATTTTTGGTTTTACTTTGAACTCATTTTGACTCAATTAGGATTTGGTTTGAACTCAGTTTGACCCAATTAGAACCCGTTTGTGGTTGGGTCTAAACTGATTAGACCTGACTTGATTTGGATTGATCCTATTTTGGGTCCATTTTAATTTTAATTTAATTAATTTAGATCCATTTGGTGGTCAGTTTGAATCAAATTAGTTCAACTTAATTAATTTACTTAATTTTACCTAATTGACTTAGTTTTAATTTAATTAAATCAATTGTTTTAATCGATTTACTTTAATTAATTTGTCTTAATTAATTAGAGAGTCTTTGGGTTATTCATTAATCAAAATAACTTTTTTGCGAGCTGACCCTGAATCGATTTGATTTTCAAGCGGGCCTGCAAGCTGATTTTGAGTTAATTTGATTTTTATGCAAGCTCCTAAACTGATTTTGAGTTGATTTGACTTTTAACTGAACTCACAAGTTGAGTTGCAGTTGATTTGACTTTCGGTGAGTTCATGGGCTGACTCTAGATTTGAATGATTTTTGGATGAGTCCATGAGCTGACCTTAGATTTGAATTAATTATTGGGCAAGTCCATAGACTGACCCTAAGTTTGAATGATTTTTGAACGACCTTGCAAATTGACTCTAAGTTTAAATGACTTCTGGATAAATTTATAAACTAATCTTAGATTTGGCACGACTTTCAGATAAATTTATATGTTAGTCCTAAATTTTAATGACTTTCAAACACACCCTATGAATTAAAAGTAGCAGCAATCTTTTTTTATTTTTTTTCGTCGTTTCCTCTTCGTCTGTTTCTTCTTCATCGCATTTGCAGCTACTTTCATCCTTCCTTTCTTTATTTCACCGTCGAATCCGACCCTTGCTGTGGCAAGCTACGAGGTGGCTGAAGCGGTGAGGCGAGACTGGTGCGCGACGGGAGCTCAGGGACGGCTTCTCCACGCCACAGACGTCACTGCAGTCGTGGCCGTTGACCTCATCGCCATCTCACTTCTTCGCCAGAGCGCTCAGTGTTCGTGGCCGGCATGAGAAATAGAAGCAGCTCCAATCGTAGTGGGATCAAGGACGGGGCAGGAGATGGAAGCCTTCTTTGCCGCCTCTGGTTGGAGATCTTTTGCATAGGCTACGGGCTGCGGCTGCTCATTGTCGCCTTCTTGGAGAAGAGATCGGAGTCGGGGTGGTCTACGTCTGAGAACCACCCCATCCCAGCTTCAATTGCCGCGAGCATCGCTCGCAAGGTGGCCACCGACGAGAAGATCTGCTCGACTACAACTCCAAGGACGATGAGGGCTACTCCTGTAACCACTGCAAATGATGGTATCGCCATGTCCAATGTGGACAACGATTACTCTCAACAATCCAAGTGTCCGCATCCACCTTGGATATGTTGAATTATACTATACGCACTAGCTGTTCCTATATTTCTTTACTATGTGCTGTGTGCTAAACCACCTATTTTTGTTACACTGCATGTTGTGTACTGTTTCATACACGACGACTTCGGAGATATCTCTCATTTTTTTTGATCGTGAGTTCCATGATAAACTTATTGATAAATCTTGCTAGCGTTATTATTTAAAAGAAAATTTTACTTATTTAGTATTAGAATAACTAAGGTATTAATTTAGTATGAGATTTGTAAGTTGTTTGAGCTCGGATCGCTTGTTTGGAAAATAAGCTGAGCTCGAGCTAAAAGTGAGCTTATTTTCTTAGCAAGTTAAGCTCAACTTAGGACTCATTCGCTTGATCAGTATTAACTCGAAAGTTCAACTCAATCTTATAGTATTTTTATGTATATATAATATATACCTAAAATTTTAAATAAATATTTAGATGTTAATTTATCATATTTATATTAAATTTTTAAAACAATTTTGAGATTACTTACCTAAAAATAATTATTAAAAATTAAAATTATAAAAAGTAGTTTCAAGTTTGAGTTCGGTTTGTTTGAACTCATAGGCTGGCTCGAACTCCTCGACTCATTTGTACCTCTAAAAATAAGTGGGCGAAAAATCTTTGGAAAGATGAGTTTGGTGAGATATGAAAATAATTTGTTATAATAATATTAATACTTGTTGATGCACTAAGTTAAGTTGGCCAAGTCAAATGGTTAATGAGAATCGAACTTTGGAGCATGTAGTAACTAACACATCTAAGTTAAAACCTTTTTTTGCGCCAAACTTTGAAGAACTCTCAATACTGAGCTGAGGGCAGCCTGGCTCATCTTCACACTGAGTTGCATGAGCCTTAGTGTACTCGTGTGGGAGTTATTCAAAGTTTTCAAGCTTGGATACCTCTATAAGATGAGGTTAACGATTAAATAATAGAAAGATTTTGTTCATCTTCATCCTTGGAAATAAATCTCGGAGGCTGACTGTCATGAAAAGTATGATAAAATGGTGACACCAAAAATGACAGGATTCTAATATGATCAATACCCTATAAATAACGTAGTCTCCAAAGAGATCATGATTAATGCCCAATTCTCTATTCCATATTCAATATTATGTGCTGGTCTAATGTCCGCATTGGAGTAACCATCATCGGAGAGCTCCCGACAGTCTTCTGCACTATTCTTCTCTATGTAGGTCAAAGGAAGGATGGCCTAGCAGTTCAATTTCTCAAGGAGCCTTTTGAATTGAAATTAACGATAACCAGACTCTATCAACAGTGGTGCTTTTATTAAGATTTGTTCCACCATCCTTTCTCATCCTGATACATGAAAGTTATCTGATCATGCCTTCAATGATGAGGGCATCGACATCCAGGAACTAGCCTAGGGGCAAATTGTGCCTGCATCTATGGAATCACATAATTCCTCTAGCAAACTTGGCGAACTGACTCATCAAGTCAACCTAATGACTTGGTCAATCCCACAACCTGAACCTTGGGGGGCTCCTTTGCAAACTGTCCTCGAGGCATCGATCGCTCCCTTTAGAACTCGATGAGTTGGCAAGAATTCCAAACATTGATTGTCACATTTCAACAAAGGTAGCTACTGAAAGTTCAAGTGTAGGTTATGCAAAATTTGCAGGCCCAACAACTACAAAGCAAAGTACAAATGATGCAAAACATCCAGGCTCATTGCATGCAATCTCAACCTCAAGTCCTAGCTTAGGTTGAGGGTTTGAACCAATACAATGAGCCACTCTTGTACGTCATGAGTTAGCTACACCATAGTGGACATCATGATTCAAGTTATTAAGACCCTTCAATAGGAGTCCCACTTTAGTATCAAGCTTCAAAGGATTACGAAGGATATGATCCCCCCTATGATCCTAGTGATGAGGCAACATACCAAACTCCAGTGAGTTGAGCCTTCACCAAAGCCATTCAAAGCATTCAAGGAGAGGATGTTTCACATACTACATGAGGGATGCCTGGGGTGTTAATTCCCTCGAGCAAATAAGGTATGATATATCTTTAATCCTCGAGATTGTATATTTTCATGTACAACCGAAATTTCGCCAATCTCCATATGAAACATATGATGACTCAAAGGATTCGGTTGACCATGTGAGCACTTTTCCAAATGCTATAATCCTTTAAGATGCATGGAGTCCACCATGTACAAAGCATTTTTCATAATGTTACAAGGATTGGCCATGCATAGTATGCTGGATTTTCGAGATACTCAATCACTTGTTTTGATGATTTAACTAATAGATTTATAGAGAAATTTATTTCTCTGGTGCCTCGGTGAAAGGATTCTTCCATACTCTTAACTTTGAAGCAACAAGAAGGGGAGAGTTTGAGGGAGTATTTAGCTTGATTTAATAAAGCTCAGTAGAAAGTTTTCGACTAGATAGTTCCATTATCCTTACTGCGGTGATTAATGGAATTAGGCAACCTCGGGTAGTCAATGAAATGGCCCAAAGACCTCCCAAAACTTTGGCCAAATTCATCCAACTAGCTCAGAAACACATCGATACTAAGGAAGTAATATTGGCTAAGAAGGAATTTGAAGGCCACAACAAACAAAAGAAGGAAACCCAGGAGGACAAACCACCTAGGTTGAAGAAGCAAAGGACAAAATGGCTAGAATACCGACAGGAATTTTGAGCCTATACCCTACTAAACAATTTAAGGATGGAGGTGTTGGTCTAAATAGAGCATCGAGACCTCCTGAAAAAGCCTCAGCCCATCACTACAAATAGGCAACAATTGGATAAATTAAGATATTTCCACTTTCATAAGGACTATGGTCATGATACCGAGGAGTGTAGACATCTCAAAGATAAAATAAAAAGACTCATTAAGGCAGGATGCCTAAGACACTTCGTCCGCCAAGGTGAAAGAACTAAAGAAGTCATGATCTAAGAAGATCGACTGCGAGGTTCTCTTCGGAGAAACCCTACTCCTGAGTTATAAAATCCACTAATTAAAGGTCATCTTTATATGATTCTCACAAGCCTAATAATACAAAGTGAAGCCTTGGCCTGCAAACACTGAGCTGTCAGTGGGGGGCAAGAAGGCTATGAAGAGGCCAAATGACAACATCGCGACCTCGAGCATGGAGACATAGTGTTCTCGGCAAAAGATCTGCATGGTATTTTAGCATCTCACAATAATGCTCTCATCATCTCAGTGATTCTAGATGGTTATTCCATGCTGCATATCATGGTAGACACAAGGAGCTTGGTCAATATCTTATTCACTTGAACTTATGATCAAATAAAGATTGAACAAAAGTTAGAGCCCTATGTGGGGACTTTAACTAGGTTTATAAGGATTTGGTCACCCCACTTGGCATAATCAAACTACTTCTAATAGTCAGAGAGAACCCAAAGAGTGCCACGGTCAAGTTAAAGTTTATGATGGTTTAAACTCGATCAGCCTATAACATGATACTAAGTTGTCCAACATTGGACTAGCACTAAGCAATAATCTCAACTTTCCATTTGATTATAAGGTTTCCTACTAAACATGACATAGACAAAGTATAGGGAGATCAAAATCTTGTGAATAAGTGCAAAATAGCCTATTAGAAAAATGACCTTGGCCAGAAGGGGAATAGCCTAGTTGCAGAGATTAAGGAGTCCAATGCTAACCCAATGAAAGTGCACCTTGAACCTATGGAACTACTCATCAACTTGGTTATTGACAAGAGATTGGGGAAGACATTGAAGCTTAGAGCAAATCTCATAGAGCCCCTTCACGCTAAACTCAGGGAGCTTCTATAGAAGAACCAATACATCTTTGCATGGTCCCTCGAAGAATTGTTAGGCATAGATCCTTTGGTCATGCAACATGAACTCGAGGTGGCAGAGAATTGTAAACTAGTTAAGTAGAAGAAAATATACTTTGCCCCCAAGCATCAGAAGGCTATCGCCAAAGAAGTAAATAAATTTCTTAATGCAAGGTTTATCAGAAAAATCTATTACCTCGAGGCTAGCCAATATAGTGGTGGTGAAAAAACCTAAAGGCAAATAGAGAATGTGTGTGGACTTTATCAACCTAAATAAGCTTGCCCAAAGAACAACTACCTCCTACCAAAGATTGACCACATTGTCAACTTTGCTTGGGAATATCAACTTTTGAGTTTTTTAGATGCATTCTCGGATTATCACTAAATTTGGATACATCCCAAGGATAAAGAGAAAACAATCTTCATCATCGACCAAGGAGCCTTCTGCTGCATAGCAATGCGCTTCGGATTAAAAGATGTTAGGGCATTATATCAGAGGATGGTGAACAAGGTCTTCGAGCATCATATTGATAGAAATGTAAAAGCGTACATTGATGACATGCTCATGAAGAGCTTCAATTCTAGAGAATATCTCAAAGACCTTGAAGAAATTTTTGACATACTTCAAAAGTTCAAAATGAGGCTAAACTCAACGAAATATGCTTTCAGTATTGGTTCAAGGAAATTCCTCAGGTACCTCATTTCAGAATGAGGAATATAGGCAAATCCTAAGAAGATCAAGACTGTTCTAGAAATAAAACTACCTGGTTTCACTAAAGAGGTGCAAAGACTCACAGGTCAGCTAGCAGTACATAACTGCTTCTTATCTAGAGTGGGTAAGAAATGTTTAGCTTTCTTTATGGTACTAAATCAAAATTCTAGATTTGAATGAACTGAAGAGTATAACTGAGCTTTTGAAGACCTAAAGAAATACCTAGTTGAACCTCCACTTCTGGTGAGGACCAAGCTAAACAAGATGTTATTTCGCTGTGTGGCAACCTTTGATCAAGCTATTAGCTCAGTGTTGGTAAGTGACCGAGGGGAAAAACAATACTCATATATTATATGAGCTACATACTCACGGAAGCTAAAGTTCGGCATCCTCCATTGAAGAAGTTAGCCTATGCTGTAGTCCTAATAGCTTAAAAACTTCACCCATACTTTCACGTGCATCCGGTCATGGTACTTACCAATTTCTCACTCGATAAGCTCTACAGAAGTCGGAGACCTCGGGGTAATTACTCAAATGGTTCATTGAAATAAGCTAGTTCGAGATAAGTTTTGAACCTCAGAAAGTTGTTAAAACTCAAGTTTTAGCAAACTTCTAGGTGGAGATTACTTCATATCCACTGTATCAGAATCTGAGCCTTGAGAGTTTCAGGTCGACAGCTTTTCATGCGAGTTGGGTTGCAGCAAAATATAAAGTTTCCTCCTCAGGTTGCATATAACAATAGTAGTGGGAGCCAAAAGGTTAAAGATATTTAGTGACTCTTAGTTGGTTTACTCACAAGTTAGTGGGGAGAGTACGAGGCAAAAGATGAGATCATAACCCATTACCTAACCGAAGTTCAGAAGCTCATTACAAGGTTGGACCGGGTAGAAGTCTACCAAATACCATGAAATAGCAACACTGAGGCTGACATTTTAGCATGATTAGTCTCAATGTCCTCGAGCTTAAAACTAAGGCAAATCTTCATGGAAAACTTGTAAGATCCGAGCTACTTGTAGATGGCTGAAGTAGTGGTAACCAAGGAAGAATCCTATTGGATAGACTCCATTACTTCATACCTCAAAACTACCCAACTCCTTGAAGACCCAAAAAAGCTCAGAGAGTAAAGAGATTAGCCCCAAGATTTATCTTAATAGACAAGGTTTTGCTAAAAGGTCTTTTTCAAGACCATTGCTTCTGTGTTTGAAGCCAAGTGAAATAGAATTTGCCCTTCATGAGTATATGAAGGGATTTGTGGGAGTCATGATGAAGGACAAGCCTTAATCCATAAACTTCTTGGGCAAGGCTACTATTGACTTAATATGGTATCCAAGGTGACTGAATTTGTTATCAAGTGTGAATAATGCCAAAGATATATCTCAGTATACCACAGTCTTGCAATTTAGCTCTAACAAACCCAAGCTGTTTGGCCTTTTGATTAATGGGGAATGAATATATTAGGTCCATTTCCATCAGCCTCAGGGCAAAGGAGATTTTTGGTAGTTGTTATTAACTATTTCACCAAATGGGTGGAGGCTGAGCCTCTTGCCACCATTACAAATAACAAGGTCCAAGAGTTCCTTTAGTAAAGCATAATCTACAAGTCAGATTACCTTATTCCCTAGTCACTAATAATGAAAATAGTTTAATAGCTCAAGATTCAAAGACTACTGCAGTAACATCCATATCGAGCAAAAGTTGCCCTCGGTGGTGCACCCACAATCTAACAACTTGGCTGAAATAACAAATTAAACTTTTCTCACAGGTATAAAGAAGTACTTAGAATGGGCCAAGGGCGCCTAGGTTAAGGAGCTGCTGCACATCCTGTGGTCCTATCAAACCACCCCTCGAATTCCAACTAGTGAGTTGCCATTTTTGCTTACTTATGGGGTTTAAGTAGTTATTCCCATAGAAGTCAACCTCACCTCCCCATAGCTCAAAGCTTTTGACCTAGAGACAAACGAGGATAACATTAGGACAAATAAAGACCTTATCTCGAAGGTTCAAGAAAAAGCTCACACAAGGATTGTAGAGTACCAATAATGATTGGCTTGATACTACTACACTCGAGTTTGTAACAGAGAGATACAACCAGGTGATTGGGTACTATACCGAGCTGAGATCATTGATTAGGATTTAGGAAAGCTATTGCCAAACTAGATTCATCCTTTCAAGATTACTTGTATTGTGGGATTAGGAACCTTCAAGTTTAAACAATAAGATGGTGAGGCACTCCTAAGAACATGGCATATCGACAATCTCAGAAGGTTATATCTTTAAAATAAACTACCCTCATCTATATTCTAATAAAAACTAGAGTTACTACAAGTATGAGCTCAGAAGATAACTAGAAAGACCTCAGTTGGTTGAGGTGAAAAGATCTCAGCTTGCTGAGGCACATAAACCTTAGTCCACTCGAGACACAAAGACCTCGATCTATCCGAGACACAAAATCTTGATCTATCAAAGGTATGAAGACCTCAGTCTAATTGAGGTGCAAAGAACTTAGTCCTCTTGAGGCACAAAGACCTTGGTCCATCGAGGTAAAAAGACTTTGGTCTATTTGAAGCGCAAGACCTTAGTTCGCCGAGGCATAAAAACCTCAATCCCCTAGAGGCATAAAGACCTTAGTTTGTTGAGGCATAAAGGCCTCAGTCCTCTTGAGGTATAAAGATCTTCGTCCACTGAGGCATAAATACCTCAATCCACTTGAGGCATAGAAATCTCTATCTGCTAAGACATAAAGATCTTAGTCTACTGAAGCATAAAAATCTCTTTCTGTCGAGGCATAAAGATCTCAATTCACCTGAGCATAAAAATCTCGATTTGTTGAGACATAAAGACCTCAATCCGTAAGGCAAAAATACTTCAATTCACATGAGGTACACAATATTTCGGCTAAAGAGCGCAAAACAAACAAGATATTGGACCTCAGTTTCAAATAAGGTACGAGGTATCGATTGAACCTTGGCACAAGACCTCCAGTTAATAAATCCTAACGCCTCAGAACTCATTTTATACATACCGTAAGAATCTGAGCTGAGCATAAGACCTCAACCTCAGACCAGATCGAGCATCATTTGTCAAACTACTTAGCTTTCATAAGGGAATGGCCAAGTTAAGACTTGGCAATTTTTGTGGATTGATGAGCAATGAATGTCACTATACCAAGGTAACATTTAGAAGAAGATGAAGATAAAAGTTGAAAACAAGGAGAAAGTTTCCATTGAACCAAAAAACCATTAAATCAAAAGCTTCAAGTTTGAGACTACATTAACAAAAATAAAGCACTGAGGAACTCTCCTAGTTCCCTTTCGGTGGGCTAGTTGCATTTACTGACCCATCACTATCATCAGTAGATCTGAGGGAGTAGTCAATGCTAGAGTTCTCAGTTGCTGTCTCGGCATCTTCCTTAGGAGATGGGGTCAACATTAATCACCTAGCTGTAGTCCCTATTAAGCCTTTCCACTCAATCCAAGTCATAAAACTCAATTTGGAGAGTGTGATTGTTAAAACCTGACCGTGCAACAAGGGTGATCACTGTGCCTCGGCACGTTAGATAACTATCCTTGAATGCCTCGGTGTTCAACCTCCCAAGCTCCATCAAGTACTCCTTGCTCTCCTTGTACTCCTAAATTGTGAGTTCCTTGGTGTCCTTGATGAGGAGCTCATACACCTCACTTCAATGGAAGGTGGTGACTATATTCTCTTGAGCTTTAATGAGCTTGGTGGTGTGGAGTTTCTAAAGTTTCTGACTCTCTCGCCGAGCTTCATCTAGCTTTTCCTCTACTGTGGCCAATTTCATTTCAACACTCTTTCTCTTCCACTGTAGCTTTCTTGGCAACCTCGGTAGCTTTGGCATAGGATCGAGCTGCAGCCAAATCAACTTGGAGTGCCTCTACTTGAGATTGAAGGTCTCCAAATTTAAAATCGCTACATTGAGTAGTCTTCTCAGCCTTGAGAAATAGCTATTGGCATGGTGGAAGTACTCTACCATTTGCAAACCGAACCAAAGATTAGCAATGATAACAATTGTGGTTGTAGCTCTTCAAATGTACAAAGTGATACTTACATCACAAGAAGCATTCACTCGATTGATGAACAGCTCCTTCACAAGCATCTAGGCAATTTGGGAGGCTAGATCAAAGGCACCCCTGAGTCACCTTCATTCTTCGCCACCTCCTTCCTATGGTGCCAAGCACCCTATGTACTTTGTGTGATCTACCAAGATCTTGGTCGGGGAGATGGCATGGTCAAAATGTTTGCAACTTCAAGTGGCTCCTCAGGAGTAGCCATTATTTCAACTGGTTCTTCATTGATCTCGACTGGATGGTCAGGGAGTTTGGGCTCTTTCTCTTCTCTTTCTTCTTGTTCTTCTCACCCTCTCCAATGGCTAAGCTACTACCTTCAACTTGGGGCTTCTTCTTCTACTCCTTTCTCACTAGAGCTGGTAGTTCGGATGACCCCTCAGCAACTTTCCCAGCCCTCTTGGACTTTTAAGATGGTAGAGGCAAAGCAACTCGATGAGCACTGGCCTGTTGTTGCAGGGCTTGGTTCATTAAGACTATTTGGCTCAAACCTACATATATATATAAGGAGGTTAGTGATGCATAAGCTGAAATAACTCGAAACCTACCTGAGTCCCTGGAACCTAGAGATTGAGAGCACTAAGTCTCTCCTTGCTCGTCCACCTTGTAGTAGAGCAAATTTTTTGCCACTCGGATACCAAAGAAGAAATGAGCTGGCGAATCTCAGGAGATATCTCAGGGGGTTTCCTATGCTCAGAAGGCTTATACCATTTTTATTGAAGACCTGAGTCTTCCCGAGAGAAAACTCTCACTAGATGGTCCTTCTTAGAAGCTATTTAGGGTTGGCCCTAAATAGCTTGCAGCCCCTTCTCGGTGTGAGGTACTATTTGCCATCAACATTCGAGCTTCAACCACCTTGGAAGGCATCATGGAACATTTCAACATTTGGTTCAGAACCCTTCACAATGACCAAAGCTCAAAATGTGATGATGAATTTCACGAATTGAGAACTAGCTGATTTGAGGTAAGGTCGAACTTGAACAGTACTCCCAAGATAAACTTATCTATCGGATGTATCCCCCTTTAAACATCTCCCAATATATTATGAAGGCATGTCCAAATTGGTTCTTGAGGCGGAGTTGTCTTGCTCCAAACCCCACAAGTCAACTTTGACCCTGTTCGGGAAACTGGATAGTTGAACTAAATGTTCAATCTTCCTCTCCCAAAGTGTTCGGTTGGTTAACCAAACTTGGACAAAAGGAGAGCTAGAACTACTTACTAAGAGTAAGGAAAATTGAGTCATTATTTGAAGGAATTGGGGACCAAAGGAAGAGGCTCACTATTTGCAGAACCTCATAACATATGTATTTTCTAGTCTTAGAGACAGATCCTTCTACTAGTTATGGAGGTTCAGAATTACATAGTAAACATTATGTGAGCCTAAGTGCAGGTCATCTAATGTTTGTGCTCAAGTTCCTAAGGTGTCAAATATGGTTTAGATCTACTAAGATGAAAGCATATGGAAAGGCATTTTGGAGGGATGGTAAATACCTAAAGCACGAGCAGAAGAGGAGCCTAGAGTTGGCCAAGCACAGGCAGCTAGTACGGGCCTTTCTTGAGTGGAATTAGATGCATCTGGAGCAGGGATGGCCACCACCACTATACTAGGTGCTGGAGCGATGATAGACAACAAGGGAGCAGCACCATCAGCAAAAGCTTGTTGTTTGTTAGACATTAGAACCGTTAGAAAAAATCGAAGAAAGTGGTAGTGAAAATCTCAACTTAGGGATGGTAGTGAAAATCTCAACTTAGGGATGGAAAAAAAAAAAAAGAATTGTCACATGTAAACCCTATTTTATAGCCACGAACAACTGGCCGATGGTTGACACGTGGTGGAGATCTAAGCAATGAAACCACTCCTGCCATTTCAACCTAAGACAACAAATCTTGGGGAGGCACATGTCAAAATCCTGGCTATAAGGAGATGCTTTCATCCTTTCAAAATCAGAGTACACATCTCCATGAACATGTGGCGAGATCCCGTGTATCCACTCCAAATAGCTAGCCGCCAACATGCGTGATGAAGAAGGCGCATTGGAAATTTGCGACCGAGTAATGATGGATTAAGGTGCGGCATTTAATGAAGATAGCTACTTACCTTCCAAGAGTTCGCCTAGGTAAAGGTAATCAGCCTTTACATGTAACTCCAAACTCCGAGATTGAGCATCTTGATGTTTGGACTTGGGGGGCATTGTTGATACACCAATTTAAGTTGGCCAAGTCAAATGATCAATGAGAATCAAACTTTGGAGCAAGTTGTAACTAATGCATCCGAGTTAAAACCCTTTCTTTGCATCAAATTTTGAAGAACTCTCAACACCAAGCTGCGGGTAGTCCAACCCATCTTTACACTGAGCTGCATGAGCCTAAATGTACTCATGTGGGAGTTATTCCAAGTTTTCAAGCTTGGATACCTTGGTAAGATGAAGTTAAAGATTAAATAATAGAAAGATCCAGGATTCGAGACTGATTGTCATAAGAAGTCTAGTGAAATGGTGATACCAAAAATGACGAGATTCTAATACAACTAATACCTTATAAATAACGTAATTTTCAAAGAGATAAGGACTAATAATCAATTCTCTATTCCACATTTAATATTATGCGTCGGTCTAATTTAAACGTTAGAGTGGTCGATGGAGAATTTTTGACAATTTTTTTTATCATTCTTCTAAATTTTCAAGGAATTTCTCCAACTAAAATCAGGGGTGAAAAATATAACATTAACACTTTTTATGTAAGGAAAAAGAGGAAATATTATTCACATACAGTAAAAAGAGCCAAAAAATTATTTGCGGTCTGCGGAGTTGCTTTGTATAAATTTAGCCGTTGGATCTTAATCCAACGTTGTTAATAGCGCTAGACTGTGATTGCTATGCTTCTCCTCATCTGCACCATATCGCACTCAAAACCCGCGCGAGTCTTTTGCTACCCGGTGGTCGTTAACGGGAAGGCACGAGAAAAATTAGGTCATGCTCGAATCCAAATGCTCGCCAAAATTCAATTTTTTTCTTCTAATTTTTATCCATTTTCCTTCGATTCAATCTCAGGGATCTCTAATTCTTTCCCCTAGTTCATCACCTTTTCATCGTTAAATTTCATTTTTTTTTCCAGAAAATACCGTCGCAATTCGTCGGAGTTTCATGGAGGTGTGGAAACCGCTTCTCTTTCTCTTTTTGTTTTTGATCTTTAGATGTCTGACATAATGCTACATTGTATTTCTATCGATTTCTTGTTGTAAAATGTGGATTGAAGCCCTGATTTGCGAAAAAAAAATCCTTTTTGTTTTCATGGTAATCCTGCCAGAATCTACGACGTGTGGCTTTCGATGCTGCCAAGGATATACAATCCCCTCGCTTCCGCGCAATTATTCGGGCCACGAGCGGGCGCAGGAAGAAATCAATCAAGAGTTTCTCCCATGAGCTGAACTGCAACAGCACCCCCCGCCGCCTCCCGACTTCGAAAGTGGGTGTTTTGAGCAACCCTGATGTGAGTCAGTTTGATAGGTTTATTCTATGTATGGTCTTTTAGTTTTTTCCTCCCTAAGTAGTTATGTTTTGTTAGGATGTTTCGAAAGTTATTCGGATGAAATTTGATCGGTTAAAGGAAGAGGTAGATTCTGAATTAGGTGTGTATGCCGGCGATCTTGTTGGTATTCTTGAAAAATCGGTGGATGACCACCCTGAGTGGAGGGTCCCTTTAGAGGATCTATTACTTATATCACAACAATGTGCTGAGATGTCCTCTAAGGAGTTCTGGGAGAAATGTGAGGGGATAGTTCATACTTTGGACCATCGCCGTCAGGAGTTGCCTATGGGGACATTGAAACAAGTGCATACTCGCATCCTTTTCATCCTTACTCGATGCACTCGTCTACTGCAGTTCCAAAAGGAGGGGGCTTACATGGAAGGTGATCCTGTTCTTTGGTTCCATCAATTTAGCGACTTGGGAGTTTATCCAACAGGTTCTGGACGAATGCTCAAAAGTTTGTTGAGTACTAAAGATTTCAAAGAAAGGCTTATGAGGCGAAGGATCCATGAGCACGAAATCACTAGTAGTGCCCCGCTGTCAGGCAGAGCTAGGATGTCTTCTTGGAAAAAGCTTCCATCTGCTGCCGAGAAGAATCAGAAAAAAGATGATGATGAGTATGAAGGTGCCCCCTCAAAGGAGTTTTTAGGATCTTTTCTCCGGCTAGATAAAGTGAAAGTGAATTTGGATAATAATGTTCAAAAGCTTGATGCCTCTAAGCAGTCTTCCGAAACTGTAGTCAAGCCAATTGGTCCACCTTTATGTGGACAAGACGCTCCTACTGATGTACATGATGCACCTGATACAAAGTTGAAGATGATTTGTCGAATTTGTGATTTTGAAATACCTACTGTACACGCAGAAGGTCACTTTAGAGCATGTACCATTGCTGATAAATGCGACACCAAAGGATTGAGTGTAGATCAACGTTTGGAGAGATTTGCAGAAGTTCTTGAAAGGATCTTGGAACCTTTCTCATCAAAATCTTCATATAGTTCAGCATTCAGTTCTGAAGATGCACAAGCTAGTTCCTCAACAATTATGGAAGAATCTGATGTATCACAATATCAAAATATCTTGTCCCATCCACCTTCGAGGGATAGAATGGAATGTCCTCCTGAACACATCAGCTCTTTCATAACAAATGATCCCAAGGACTTGTCATCCATGCAGTTGAATATTCCTTCACCAACTCTAGATCATATTGCATTGGCTATTTTATCTGGAAGTGTCACTCCTAAGACACCATTGCCAACACCAAGAATAAGTGAAATTGATTTGCTACTCAGTCTAAGGGGTGCATTTTCTGACCTTGAAAACCATGAACAGGTGTTTGTCTTCTCTTCAGCAACTTGTTTTTATTACTTTATTTGCAGTATATTGCCTGTAGGAGCTATCAGTAGTCAATACACAAGATAGCCACCACCATTCCATGTTTTTTGTATGAATGTGACAAGGAAAGCATTCACAAGTGAATTCTGAGTAGAATATCTTCCATATGGTCCAATTTTAACGAAGAAATGAATTTACATTCCTTTCTCATTTATCCAGCTCATTATATTGCGTAATGTTATTCAGAAACTTGTGTCTAACAATTTTTGCTTTCATAGTCGCAACTCTCCATTTTCTGTTCCAAAGCCTGCTTTTGGTTTCATTTTTTAGTTTCGGAAAGAACTAAATATCTTGTACCTTTTCTTCTGATGATCCCATCAATTGTAATCAGTTTCATTGCTTCTCTCTCAGCTGGAAAGTTCAGCATTATGATTGATTTAAATTCCTAATGTAAAATGATGCACCAGCACTATTCACTGAAGGCCTTTTAACCATCCTTTCTTAATTGCAGGTACTAAGGTTACTAAATATTGTTCGAAACATCATGACTGTGAGTTCAATTGATTACAGCTCATTGGAGAATTTGAGTTCCTGCCTAGAAGACCTGAATTATGTTATTGATCATAGGAAGGTGGATGCCCTTGTTGTTGAAACATTTGGAAGACGTATAGAACTACTACTGCAGTGAGTTCAATTCCCATCTTGCTTTAGCATGCTTTCAATGTTACATGTACTTCTCCCTTGGTTATATGGGTGGCCATTCTGATCAAATATTCAATGAAATCTCATTGTTCTTACTTATTTACCAATAGTGAAACTTTAGTCTGCTTTGGTCTCTAAAGAAATATCGAACTTTTTTAATTTTTTTTTCCCCTTAACTTGACAGGGAAAAGTTTGTACATCTTTGTGGGCAGATAGATGATGCAGATAAAGATTCTCCTTCTTTAATGCTGGATGAAGATGGTTCTTTGGAGACTGATTCAAGTCGTAGTTCAAGAACAAGTGGTAGAAAACTCAGAGATCGAACATCCATTGAAGATTTTGAAATTATAAAGCCTATCAGTCGTGGGGCCTTTGGACGAGTTTTTCTTGCAAAGAAGAGAATAACTGGTGACCTTTTTGCAATAAAGGTAGTCAAATGTTCTTGTCAGCCTTGCTGAACTTAAAAAAATGTGATCTATAATTTAATTCTTTTTTAAGCAAGTCAAGGTGGTATCTTGCCATGGCTAATATGCTATTCGATTTTATGGTAGCTATCAATATGTGCATAAATTTCTGTATATATGTGATATAAATCAAGCTTGTGCAAGTAGAATCTCTTGTCTAGTGCCCTGATCTTGGACACACATTCCCTAATCATCTTGATGGTTACTTGTTTGACGCATTATCGATCATGAACAACTTAAATTTTGTGTTCTCCCTCTTATTTGTAATTCTTTTCTCAGTTAAAACTTCTCCAACCCCTACAATTCTTTCATTTAGCCATAAAAAGAATTTACATTAGTGATGAATCAATAAGATTGAGTTATGCTTTTTCCTTGTCTGTCCTTGTACTTCACGAATTATCCATCACATTTGCAATGAATTTTACTTGCTATTAGTAATTTTTTGATATACTTTTTCACAATGTATATTCAAAATATGTCTACTGTTGTAATTTGCTGTCTGTTGGGTAGAAGATCTCCATGATCTGATCATGCTTCCCATAATCTTAATCCAAAACTGAATAGGGAAAATTCCTGCATTAAGAGAATGTGATAATCCTTGATCAAGGTGCTCATATTGTTTTGAGATTGAATATAGGTTCTCAAGAAGGCTGATATGATCCGTAAGAATACAGTAGAAAGTATTCTGGCAGAGCGTAATATTCTGATAACTGTTCGCAACCCCTTCATGGTGAGTATGCTAAAGATATTTTTTATGAACATGCCGCGGATATTTGATTGACTTGGATTTTGAATGACAGGTCCGATTTTTCTATTCATTCACATGTAGAGAGAACCTTTATCTGGTAATGGAATACTTAAACGGAGGAGATCTATACTCTTTATTAAGAAATTTAGGTTGTCTGGATGAAGATATGGCACGCACATATATAGCTGAACTAGTAAGCACTCTATCTCTTTGTTATTATTAAACTGTTATTTGCTGGTTTCATATCACATTTCCTATATTTTTTGATGTAAGTTAGGGCTTTTTTACTTTTCATAATAAATATATTGGAAGCTATCCAGGGAAATAATACAGGTTTGATATTTGATTTTTCTCATGTTTTTTCCATAGGACCACTTCCATACTTATGTAGCCGCAGTTCTATCTTTGTCCCAGGTTCTTGCATTGGAGTACTTGCATAAACAGAAGATAATTCACAGAGATCTGAAGCCAGATAATTTATTGATTGCTTCTGACGGCCATATCAAGGTATTCACATACCCCCGCTTATTTTTACAGTATAATTGTCTCACCATAGAAATTTTAGCTATTTTACCAGTCTACTTACATTTTTTTATTTCTTTAATTTCTGTTTTAAATTTCCCATTGCTGTCTCCATGTATGATTACCATTTGAAGGCATTGAACTAGTTGCACAACCCTTAAACAATATTGTACACCATTTTAATTATTAGGTACATCAATGTATTTAAGTGCATAACAATGGGGATTTGGGTCTAGAACTGATCGTACTGGTTGTTGCTGTAACATATGCTCAATCTCAGATTGTATAAATGGGAAATCAATCAAAGCACTTATTTCTTTGCCTATATTGCAAGAAGCAATATTTATTATTATTGTGTTATTTAGTGCAAAATATACTCTGTTCTCACAGCTCTAATATTTTCTCGTACAGTTGACTGATTTCGGGCTGTCTAAGGTTGGCCTTATCAATAGTACGGATGATTTATCCGGTCCAGATGTAAGCAGTTCTATTCTTTCAGGTGATCCTGAGCCAATCTCAGCAAGTGTCCGTGCAGAGAAACGAGAACAGCGACAAAAGCAATCAGCTATTGGGACCCCTGATTATTTGGCACCAGAGATTCTTTTAGGCATGCAACATGGTAGATTGCGCTGTCTGTTGAATCCTATCTTGTTTCCATCATTAAACAATTTTCCACTATATCGCTCTTGTTATTAATAAACCTTACTTGTTAAAACCTTATACTTCCAGGACCATCTGCAGATTGGTGGTCTGTGGGTGTCATTCTCTTTGAGCTGCTTGTAGGCATCCCTCCATTCAATGCAGAACATCCACAGGTTTGCACTGGCATCATTAGCAACTTTGTTCTTTGCAGTTTATGCTATATGCCTGGTTAAAAGTCCTCTTAGATGATTAAATTTCCTGGAGAGTATTTAATTTTTGACTGCAAGCATGCTAACGAATCATAGGTAAAGAGTATATGCTGGTCTATTTGGCACTGCATGCTATTGTTTGTGTAAATAGACATATGCACAAGATGCATTCAGATAACATATGATCTAGCCAAGAAGCAAGTACTTAGGCCTAGGGTTGGGTCCTAGTCTTAGCTTGTTTTAAATTGAAGATAATAGATATTGCCTTGCATGGTGAAGCCATTGGATCACACTCCCAGGATCCAGTAAGAACACATAGGAGCGACACAAAAGAATGCCCTGAGAAGTAAAAAATGCTCAACTATTGCCAATAACATATACCATGAATATGCTACAACAACTCACTTTATCATTCTCAAGTTACTTTATTTTCTTTTTTACATGGTTGCGAAGGAATATATAGGCTTAAGGGAGAGATCTAGAGTTTGCATATATCCCATCTTCTTATGCAACTATCATATTTCAATACAATTTTTCATCTTCCCAAACAACCTTTTCTCTTCTCAAGGTGCATTCATGAATCTAATGCATCAATTTTTGTATTTCAATGTACCATGTTGGCACAAATTTCAGCGTGTTGCCTATAGTCCAACTTCTTTACATAGTTACATAGGTATATATTGACATGATATGCTAACCAAGGACAGTATTGTGTCAGAATTGTTTTTCATATCCTTCCACCCATTTTTGGGTGGAAATAACAAAAATAATCAGTGGAAGAATCAAATCCGTATAGCATCTGATTCTTCCACTAAAATTAATGCTTCCCCTCAAAAATGTTTGAAAGAATCAAAATCATAGGTGGAAGAATCAATACCCAAAGGAGTATTATCTCTAGTTTGAATCAGGGAACTACTATCATTTACTGCAAACTTAACAATGGACAACAACCTGTAAATAAAGTAATTTTCTACTCGTCAATTTTACTGCTCAATTTTGTTAATGTAACTAGGAGATGTTTCTATCTGTAAATTTCTATTTTAAGATGAACTGATGATAGCACAAGTGTTATTTTTCTGCAGAAGATTTTTGACAACATAATGAATCGAGATATACCCTGGCCGCAAGTACCTGAGGAGATGAGCTATGAAGCACGAGACTTGATTGACAAGTAAGACTAAACAATGTTATGTCCATATAATGTCAGTTTACAAGAATAATTATCACCTATAAACTAAGGTTCTCTATTGTTTTTTTTCAGTTCTGTGGATTATTTGATCGTAACAACTAAAGAATTGTGTTCTGCAAATGGCTCTGTAACTTCTTCATTGTTGCAAAAAAAAAACCCAACTTTTTGATACCTGCATATAAGTTTCCTTGAAGCTTAACTAGATGTGGGTTAGTCTCTGATCAGAGGTACAAAATGATATTTATGCTTCTGGGATTTCAATAACTTGTTCTAGGAATACAAAACTCAAATTCATTCTGAAGAATATGGGAAGAACTAGGTATTAATCCCAAACAGAAGTCAAAAGGGGTATAACAAATATCTGACTTTAAATGAACCACAAGAAATGGAATATTCACTGAATATGCCTAGGCTTGTGTGTCTAAACTTAATCAAGGAGGTCATCACACATAAGACAGAAATCAGGGAGGTGTAGTCAAATACGGAAAAGTCAAGATTTTTTTTCAAATAGTAAAGAAGATAGGGAGGTATTTTCAGAAGTCTCAACAACCTAATGAAATGCTTCCTCCATTCTCTATTTCTATTCTTGCGGCAAAAATGTTGTTGTTTCATTTGTTCATGTCTAATATCTCTTTCATGATAAAATTAGGAGTAGTCAATATTGCTTCATTTAGCTTTGAGTATGGTAGTTAAAACAAACTCCATGGTGTCTGTCAAATGCATAGCAAGATTACACACTGGAGCTTGTTAACTTTGGCTTCATGGATAATATGACTGCTCCTGGGTGGATGAGACAACTGATGCTCTTTTGAACTGCAATGTCTTCAATATAGCTTGCTGATGGAAAACCCTGTACAAAGACTTGGAGCACGTAATGCTGAAGAGGTAAATCCCCTTTTGTGAGATGAAAAATTAAGGCTCATTCTGAACATGGTCTGACTCAAATTTAACCATAGAACAGGTGAAATCCCATTCTTTCTTTGCCAATATCAACTGGGATATGCTTGCCGAGCAGAAGGTCTAATGGCTACACTTCTGCAATCTTGAAAATCTCTTGCAACTGAACTATGACGTTAGAAACTTCACTTCATGCTCTTTGTTTCAGGCTGCATTTATTCCTTCAACTGATGACGAGGAGGACACTAGTTACTTTGTGTCCCGCCAGTCATGGAATGTAGAAGGAAATCAAATACCTGTCATATCCAATTCTTACGATGATATAACTGATACAAGCTGTTGTAGTAGCCACACTGGTTCTGACCTAGATGAAGATGTACGAAGAATACAAATCTCCAAACTTATCTTCCTTCGAAATTTCTATGTTTGATGAGATTTTTGAACTTTTTTAATTCTACCATTCTTTGAGCAGGGAGATGAATGCAGCAATCTGGAGGACTTTGGATCCCAGAATATTTTTTCAAATTATTCATTCAGCAACTTCTCTTTTAAGGTAGAATTCAGTACGTCTAATTGACTGGGCTTTGTACATATCTCCATGAAACCACTGACCACAGTACTTTTCATTTCATGGCACTCAGAACTTGTCTCAACTAGCTTCAATAAACTATGATCTGATAACCAAGTCAAGCAAGGATCCAGAGGAAGCTCCTCATCCTTGAGATTATCTCTGCTAGGCACTGCTCCTTGAGTAAGGATTTGTGAGGCCTGGATTTCATATGAAGCTAGTTACTTGCATGATTGATCCATATTTATGGCTAAAATGTTGTCAGGTTACCAGCAAAGAAGTGTGATTAGTTCTGTATTTTTGAAATATTTTTTATGTACATAATGGTTCTTCCACTAATGAATTTTGACTACTTATGATCAATTATGTATGTGTTAATGACATTTACGTGGCTACTGCCTAGGGAGTTATATGTAAGAGAAATCATGGAGTAACCATGGTTACTGGGTAGTGGGTAACCAGAATAGTGAAATTATCCTTATGACTTACGTCTATGGATTATGTTTCTTCATTTTTCTTGGATCCAATTGATACTATATTTGTAAAATGCAACTTGGTTATATATCAAAGAGAAAAAACTTGTACTTAGTCTTCTCATGTAAAAATAATCTTAGGGGTCAGTATATAGGAAAACAAATGATTCATGGAATTATAATTAATTATGAGGATTCCAAGGATGTACATGCAATTATCCTTTTTTAAGTAAATGCAGCCAACATCTTTATTAAGTCAGAACTTTCGTTGTACAATTTCTTAGTGGTTATATATACTTTCAAATTGATCTATGCTCACTTCGCCTACGAATCAGCTGCATGATTATATATCATATTTTCGCATCCACTTATGGTCTTGTTAGTTCTATAATTTTATAAATTATTTATTTTTATTTTTAAATAAATTTGATTGTATAATTTAGGTCAAAATTGTTTGAAAATCATTGACTGATTCTAAACGTTTGATCAAGTATTTAAATGGTAATGTGTGATGATATAGAAAAAAATAAATTTATTATAAATATGTTTAATTGGGTGTTTCATGATGAATTAAAATATTTATTTATGTATCTAACATATATTCTTATTTTGAGATTATCTATTTAAAGGAGGATGAAATTTTTTTTGTTCAAATTGGATTTGTATTTGATTTATTTATTCTAATTATTACTTCGGTTATTTTGTAAAAAATTGAGTCCAATTGTAAATTTGAACCTTCTAAGGGGTATTTTCTAAAATGCCTAAATTTTGGCCTAAATTTTAGTTAAAATGGAAATGTTTTGGCTATTTTTTGACTGAAATTGTGACAAAATAACTTTAAGAATCATTTCAAAAATTTAATATTTTTAAGTCATAGAATATCTAAAATTGTCAAAATAGTCGTAATGGTGGAAACGAAACACTGAAAAGTATCAATTTCAATGGGTACTTAAATCGATCCTTAAATTGAAATTTAAAACTTTGATTCTTTGCTCTCTCACAATTTCTTGAGCTTGGGAGTGAAAATTCTCTTGGTTTCATTCTTCTCCTCCTCTTTTTTATCCCTATCAAATAGAGATAAAAATTCAAGGTGAATATGATAGGATTTGCACAAAAAGTCTCATATTTTCTTTCTTTATTTTTTAACCCAAAATATATAGATTTAATTTATACAATTTTATTTTATTTCTTTTGTGGGTTTTGTATTAAAGTGAAATTTAAACTCATAATTGATATCAGAGTCTACTTTCGATGTCAGATCCATGAAAATTTACAATATGGATTTTTATTCTCAAAATTCTTTTTTGAGAATATTCAAGAGAATTGAGTTTTTGATCCCAATTTTTTATTCAAAATTGTTTTGAGAGAGTTGATAATATAATCGTTCTTGTTGGTGATATAAAATTCATAATTAAATTTCAATTTTCTTGTTTTTGATAAATTTTGGGTGGATGTTTTGGAGTCACAATTGACCATTCGAGAGATGGCTAAAGATCCCAAAAAGTAATTTTGAAACAATAAATTAAACTTGGATGGATTTAATTGCAGTTTTAGATATCGTGAAAATATAATTTTTAATATGTGTAAACCCTTGTTAATTGTCCTAACAATCATTAGAAACTTTTTTAAATCAAAAACCTAATTAATAAAATAAAAACATAAAAAAATAATTTGATTAATTGAATTTTGGAGTTACATAGTTTAAATAAGAGTATATTCTCACTTTATAATTTAAATGATTTAATTCATAATATAAGAAATGAAATAAAACAACATAGAAAGAAATTTTCGTACTCACCCGTAGTCCCACTCCTATGTGCTTGATTGAGTGTGACAAAGTAGACAACCTATTCGAAACTTGACTTGGATGAGTGATTAGTTTGATCCTTGACATATGCTAATAACTCTACTTGGCTTTGGAGTATTGCTGATAGCTTTGACTTAAGTCAACTGATCTTATTTGACCTTGAAATATCATCAATGACTTTATACTTATTATCAACCGACTCCCTTTTATTTGGGCTTGAATTTAGCGTTTGGCTAACTAATTGACTGAGTGCATGTTAACCTAAGTTTTATTTGGTTTTAAAGATAATTGATAGCCTTCTATTCGTTGTTAATTTATCTTTGTATTTGAAATATTATCGACAATTTTGTACTTATTATCAATTAATGTCCTTCAAATATAGTGTTTAACTGATTGACCGACTAACCAAGTGTAAGCATGTTTTAGTTTGGTTTGACTTAAGAAAATGGTTTGTGACTTTAGATTATATTGATCATCTTTGATTTAACAATCGATGACCTTTTTGGTTCATCATCGATTGGCTTGAGGTACCGTCGATTAACTCTGTTGATTTAAATTTGGTTCAATTCAGACTTGCTTTTAGTTTAAGTTTGATTTGATTCAATTAGGGTTGGGTTCAACCCTATGTTAGATCCTTCAAAGGTTTAGGTTCAACCTAATTAGGATTTGATCCTTATTAGATTCTTATTGGATTTAGGTTTGACCTTTAATGAATTTGGTTTTGACACTTGTTAGATCCTTATTGCATTTGAATTAAACCCTTAATGAATTTGAATTCACCTTGATGGGTTTGGGTTCCACTGTTATTGGATGTTTAATGAATTCTTAATGAATTTGAGTTTGACCCTTAATAGAACCTCATTTGGCTTTGGACTTGACCCGTATTAGATCTTGATTTTAATCTTTCTTGGATCTCAAAATGACCCTTATTGGATCTTGGATCTAATCTTAGTTTGACCCTTATTGGATTTTTAATGGATCTTTAATGGATCTTTGATCAACTTTTATTAGGTTCTTATTAGATTCTTAATGGATGTTGGTTTAAATCTTATTGGGTTCTCATTGAATCTTGAATAGATCTTAGTTCAAGTCTTATTATATTCTTAATGGATCTTGATTCAATCCTTGTTGGATCCTTAGGGTCATTTGGTTCAAGATCAGAATCAGGATCATTTTGTCCTAACCAGCCTATCATCCAAACACCAAAAGGATAGTTAGATTATCTTTACTTTACTTTAAAAAGTAAATTATCATACTACCCATACCTTTATTCATTCAAATCTCAATAAATAATATATCCAAGGGTATAAAGGCTCAAAAAAAATTTGAACCATTCACTAGTCAAACTAACATCCAAAACCAAAAATTTGACCAGAGTATCTTTCGGTACTTTAATATTGATCTTGTACTTGACCTTGACCTTGATCTAGAACCAAATGACACCTTAATGAATTTTGGTTCAACCCTTATTGGGTTTTTACTAGATTCTTAATGGATTTCCAATCGATTTTGGATGTAATTCTTAATTGAATCTTTATTAGATTCTTAATAGATTTCGGATCTAATCTTTATAGGATCTTTGATTGGATCCTTATTGGTAGACCTAATAATATATGACTGAAACTATTAATCTGACCTAAATCTAGCTTGAATTATAGGTGTTTGAATTTATTATAATCAGATTCGAGTTGTAATCGGGTTAAATTATTTATAACCGAACTAAACCATTTATTTACCAAGTCATAAATGGGTCAAGTTGAGTCTAGTCAACTCATTTACTAATTAAGCCAATTAAAATTATGTAATATTTTATTTTACAATATAATTTTAGTAGTTTTTAAAACTATTATTTATAAATTAAGTATTTTATTATTATAATTAATTTTTTATAATAATATTATTTTAATATTATTAATGTTACTTAAATATGTTGGATTGACTTGGGTTAATTTGGATTAATTCAAGTTAATTTGGGCTAATACAATCAATTCAAGTTCGATCAAATTATGATCCATTTAATTAAATAGGTCAATTTGAGTTAAATTAGATCGTGACCCAAATCCGACCCATTTAATAAATGGGTCAATTTGGATTGGGTCAGATTACTCATCTAAAAAGCAGGTTGGGTTTGGATTCAGAAAATTAACCTGTTTAATAAAAGGGTCAAATTTGTAAATCCAAACCCAAACTGATTTTTTCAGAAAATTGATCTGTTTAATAAACGAGTCAGATTCATATTGATTCATTTAATGTAATACTATAGTTCTAACCTGACCTGTGAACCCAAATTATTAGGTCTACTTATTGGACTCTTATTAGATCTTTAATAGATTTTGGATCCTATATTTGTTAGATTTTTATTAGATCCTTAATGGAATATGGATCCAATCCTTATTGAATCCTTAATGGATTATATATCCAATCCTTATTAGATCTTTAATAAATCCTTAATGGATTTTGAATTTGATTTTTATTCGATCTTTGATAGATCCTTAATAGATTTTGGATCTCATCCTAATTGGATCTTTAATAGATCCCTAATACATTTTGTATCCAATTCATATTGGATCTTTAATGGATCCTTAATGGATATTGGATTCAATCTTTATTGGATTCTTGATGGATTTGAGTTCCATTCATTACTGATCCTTAATGAATTTTGGATTTGATTCTTATTGAATCTTTAATAGATCCTTAATAGATTTTGGATATGATCCTTATTAGATCCTTGATGGATTTGGGTTTGAAATCAATTCGCGTTGGATTCGGTTTGAACTTAGTTTGACTCTATTAGGGTTTAGTTCAAATTTTGTTAACCTGATTAAGATTTAGTTCAAACTTGGTTTGGCCTAATTAGGGTTTAGGTCTGAATTGATTTAGTTTTAGTTCGATTTGAATGGACCCAGTTAGGATTTAGGCCTGAATCGATTTGGTATTAGTTTGATCTAATCAAGCCCAATTCCAATTGAGTATGAATCAATTGGACCTGTTTAGAATTTGGGTTTGAATGATTGATTTGGATTCGACCTAATTTGGACCCATTTAAAGTTTGGATTTGAATTGATTTAGTTTGGATTTGACATTATTAGAGTTGGCCCATATTGCTATCCATTTAGTTCAGTCAATTAATTTTATTTAATCAAATTTAGGCCTATTTAATAATTCATTTAAATCAAATCGGTTTAATTTAACTTAATTACTTTACTTGATTTGGCCAAATTAGTTTGATTTTAATTTAATTAAGCTAATTATTTTTGCTTGATTTACTTTAACCAATTTGATTTGATTAGTTTAAGGGTCGTAGGGTAGCCATGCTGTTTGGGAGAGCCCTTGGGCTACCCATTGATCAAGTGACTTTTAGATGAGCCCACGAGTTGCCTTGAGTCAATTTGATTTTCGAACATGTCCACAAATGTAGGTCTTTCCGATCAGTTATAGTTTAGTTTTGATTTTGAGTTGTGCAGTAAATTAGTTTTTGGTGTCTGCACTTGCCTTAATGATATGCATGTTCGACCTATGAAGCATATGAATTCTATGGAAAAGTTATAGGAGTCTCCTTACTAGGAGCAAAAAATATACCCATCCTAAAAGCCTTATCTTCGAATTTATCTATAAATAAAGAGAAAAAGCAAAAAAATTTGTGAGTTTTTTAGGTGTAGCATCCAACTTATAAGAACATATAAAATCATAAAAAGAAAATATGTCTAAAATTTACCTACCAAATTAACAAGCGAGGCCTGAAAGTCCCTCACTATCCCCTTTTTGATGTCTAAGAATTAAATCTAAAACACATTATAATAAAAAAAAACTAAAATTCTAATCTAAATGCATTAAACAGAATGAAAAAAAGTGAAAAAGATGAAAAAGAAAGTGGAGAGATGTAGGCTATATCGCCACAAGAGGATGATAATCAAATATCAATTTTTCCACTAGAACATCGACGTCAATGAAAAATTTGACTTTGAACTTTAGTAGAGCCTTGTGATTAACATGAAACTCCTTTATCAGAGTACCAAGAACTTCTCTCACAAAATAATGATTTCTAATATAATTTTCAGGTATCTTTGCTAGTTGAAATTGGGTTGTATTTATATATGAGAACAGAGTTACTTAGGAAAGATTTTAACCACTAATTTTGAGTGAATTTTTGGTTAATTGTAGGTGTGTGGTTGGAGCATAATTGCATGTGGAGAGCGTAGGGATCGGGCAATGGAGACTGTGCAGTGCCATCGATCTAGACTAAAATCCAACTAGCACCCTACCATAAAAAAGGGACAAGCGGTTGCTAGAAATCTTGCACTCAAAAATTCAAATTTTAGATTTTCAAAATTTAAATTTTTAGTCTATTTTTAGCTCATTTTTATTCCATATTTAACCTATTTTTAACCCAATTCCTCATGAATTTGTGGCCCATATTTCTATGCATTTTTTATGCACTGCAAATTTACAAATAAATCTTTGAAACTTAAAATTTTAAAAATAAGTTCATTTTAACACAATTTTGAAATGCACATTTTTAAAACATCATATTTAACATATGTTGTAGTAGAAAATACAACTTTTTTGTAAATAAACTTTTGAAATGTGTAATTTTATAAATAGGTCTTTAAAATTTATAAAATCTCAATTAAGCTCTATTTTAAGGATTAAATCACTATTTTTTTTGTAAATATAAATATGAGGTGATTGAAAACATAAGATGACCAATTATAAATAAAACTCTCAAAAATTGTGACATCATATAAGGGTTCGAATCGTAAGATTTAGTCGATCATATCAATTTGAGACTACATGCTTATGATTTAAAAATCGAAAAAATAAATATTTAAAGCATGTTGATCCTGAGTTATTTTAACTTTTTAGTAAATTATAGACTTGTCTTAAATTTATTTGACTTTTAAATAAATTTATATACTTAATTTGACTTTCAAATAATTTCATAAAGTGAACATAAATATAATAAAACTGATTCACTTGGCACATAAATCAATATGGAAAAAAAAAATTTTCTTTTGTTTTTCTCTTTTGCCTCCTCTCCTCAAAATCTGGCAAATCACTTCATCTACTTGTATATTTGTTTTAACAAAAAGAAAACTTCATCTTCTCCGCCACTGCATCTTCCCTCTTCTCTACATTCTTCACCGAGATTCCTCCCCACCCTTGTCCACTTCTTCCTTCAACCAGACCCAACGGAGTGAGATGGTAAGGTACAGGCTGGTGGTCGCTTCCGGTGGTGAGGAAGAGGTGAAGGCGGCAGGAGGTGACAGGGATTGAGGTCGCCTGGCTTGGCCGACCAAGATCCAGCAAGGATCTGAGCAGGAAAGTGGCTAGAACCAGCCATATTTCAGCAGGGGAATGTGTGGGGTGCGGAAGGGTTGCCTGCAGGGCGGTCTGGTGGTGGCAAATGGAACAGGAGGAGGTGGCTGAAAAGATGGTAGAGATCCGGCCAGGAGTTATATGGTTACGAGGGGCGGCGACTGCGATGGAGATTGGGTGATCGAACCTTGAGGTCCGGACGCCCGAATCCGACCAACTTCCAACCGAGGTGGCCTAAGGGTGGCATGGGCCGGGCAGTGGGCGGGGATGAGGGTGGCTGTATAGAGATCAAAAGAATGCTAAGTGGAGAGTAGCTTTTGTTGTCTTCTTCTTCGTCGATTGGTCGAACCTTGTCTCCTGTCTTGTCTCCTTTTTTGTTTCTCTCTGATCTCCTCTTCTGTTTTTTTTCACAGGATTCTTCCAGATTTTTATAGTATCGTCTAGATGATGAAGATTAGGTTGATTGTGATTCAAATTTTCAATAGTAAAAGATCCGATTAAATTGTAGTGATTCGTTTGTTTTGACACGTCTGAGATATTTTCTTTTTATTTGTGTGGATAACATTTGGATAATGAAATTTGATTGAGATTTAGATATTATATTTATTTATAATATGATAAAGCGGAAATTACGTGTATTCCTCTAATTAGTTCTAATTTTTTATAATTTTCGTAATTTTTAAAATTATTTATACTACTCTTTTTCAAAGTATTTACTTATACCCCATTATTATTTAATTAAATTTTTTTTAAAAAAGTTCGATTTTATACCATTATTTTTACAATTAAATATCTAAAAACTTCTTATTTATTATTTAATACCTAAAATTCAGATTTTTATAAATAACACTCCGAAATTATTCCGATTTATAGAAAAATTCCTAAAATTCAGATTTTTGTAAATAACACTCCCAAATTATTTCGATTTACAGAGAAGTCCCCGAAATTAATGCGACGGCCGCGAGTGGTGGCGCGCGGGCGGCGACGCCGGAGGCTGGCGGCGGGAGCAGAGGTCCGAGGTCGGTGTGTGGCAGCGGACAGCGGAGGCCGGCGACGGACGAGGAAGCTGGAGATTGAGGCCGGCGCGGCCGCAGGCGCGGACAGAAAGGTGCCGAACAGCGCTATCACGAACATGGCCCTCGACGTCTCGAACATCTCCCTGAGAGCGTTCACTTGGTCGGCAGCGCTCGTTAGGTGGATCGCCGGGAAGATGTCCTTCTGTGTGAGGTTTTGGCTGTAGAATGCGATGTCGAGCAGAAACCAGGTGCTCATCGTTCCAACGAGGTGCATGCCGTGGCGGCGGAAGAACTCCGACGATAGTATGTGGAAGTCATTTGCCGACTTGAACTGCGCCAGCTTGTCTTGCTCCGCCTGAATGTCTATTTCCAGCACTTTTCCCATGTCGAGCGCCACCCGCTTCGCATCGCCTGCGATGAGTGCTGTGTACCGCCCAGTCTCCGACATCTTCATCCGCCAGTATTATGTCACGATCGCCGGGAGAGCTCCGAGCATCAGCACGATGCGCCGGAGGAAGTCGGCCTGGCGCTGTGTCGACTTCAACGGGTCTTCGGCGAACTTGGGGGCCGGGTAAAAGTGGAGGAAGATGCCGGAGAGAATCATGGAGATCAAACCGGCGAAGATGATCCCCACTCCTTGCATCGCGAAGACGGCGGCAATGAAGGCGCCGCGTGTCTTCTTGTTGGCATACTCGGACATGATGGTGGCAGAGAGCGGGTAGTCGCCGCCAATGTCGAAGCCGAGCCAGAAGCGGAAGAAGCGGCCTTCGTCCCCAGACGGCCTCCGCCTTGGCCGTCTGCACCTGTGTGTCGGGGTGCCGGCGCGCTGGCCTCGGTTTCTGTCCCCAGACGGCCTCGGCCTCGGCAGTTCGGGCCTGCGTGCTGGAGCGCCGATGCACCAGACTCGGCTTCTGGCTTTCACGTCCGCTCGCCATCTCCACCATCCGCTCCCGTGCGTCGGCCTCGGGCCTCCACTCCCGCCGCCAGCCTCCGGCATCTGCTCGCGTGCCGCCACCCTCGCCGCCATCACAATAATTTCGGAAATTTTTCTGTAAATCGAAATAATTTTGAGATATTATTTACAAAAATCCGAATTTTGGGGACATTTCTGTAAATCGAAATAATTTCAGGATGTTATTTGAAAAAATCCAAATTTCGGAGTGTTAAATAATAAATAATAAATTTTTAGGGGTTTAATTGTAAAAAATAACGGAGGGCAAATTCAGACTTTTTTGAAAAAATTTTGATTAAATAACAATCAGAGTAAATATTTTGAAAAGAGGAGTGACGTGGGTAATTTTAAAAATTAAGGAGGATTGTGGGTAATTAAGACTAATTATAGGAAATGTATGTAATTAGCCCTGTGATAAATTAGAGGAGGTTTTTGATAATTTTTTGGTGGGGTTTGATTTGTATATTTAAAGGAATTAGGGTCTTTTATTGTAAAATGGGCTCTAGGGACCTTACTGTGAGCTTTTAAACATCTGTAGGTGTGCATTTGTAAAGATTTTGTATCGTACAAGAATGAATTGGATTCGTTTGTAATTTTAAACCTTTGAAGATCCTATTTATAAATTTGCAAAAATAATAATTTTATTTCATTTTGTGAATTTAAAATTTTTTGAAGGTTATTTACAAAAAAATTTGTTTTCAAGGATTGATGTGTCATTTTTAAGCATTTAGGGAGTTTTCATAAAAATGATCATAAGGACTTCTTTTGTAAAATTTTAAAAATTATAATATTTTTTTTGTAAAATTTTACTTACAAAAGTTAAACTTATTTATAAATAAAATCTTTAAAAGGCTTATTTGTAAACTTGTAAAATATTAAGTTTGCAATATAATCCATTAATGGAGGGTTTATTTGCAAAGTGTGAAGAATTATCCCAATAATTTATTTGTAAATATAAATTTTTGAAAGGTCTCTTCACAAATTCTAAATTATGTTTGGACCAGTTTTTAAATATTTTATCCAGTCAGAGACCTATCTGTAAAGATTTATTTGATTTAAAAACCTACTTGTAAATATATTTCAATTCAAGAATTTATTTATAAGAAAAAATTTGGCCAAGGGTCAAATTATGAGAGTTTTATTTGATTTAGACACTTAGTTATAAAAATTTTAGTTCTCTCATTTTAGTCCAATTTTTAATAGATTTTGGGATCAATTTTGAGCTAACTTTAAGCCCACTCAGTTAACTTGAATTAAATTCAATTTGAGTCTAAATTCTACAATGATATAGATCCAAAATAAGCTTAAATTTATATCAAATTTAATTATAATTCAAGTCTAATTGAGACTCAAATTTGAACTATAATTTAATGATAATTTAAACTTTAATTCTTATCAGATTTCAATCAAATTTAGGTCAACAAAACCACCTAAAGATATATTTTTGTCTATTTTTTGAATTTTCTATGAATTGCAATTTTTCAAAGGCTTTTATGTAAAATTGGAATTTTCTGCATAAAGTTTATAAAACTGATTTTTTGAGCCTATTTGTGATAATTGAGGTTTTTAATTATGGTAAATTGATCATGATTGTGGTTGATATATTATTGGATGTATAATGTTATCTTTAGACTGATATTGCGATGGCTTATTTACATATTGTGAAAGCATAATATTATTGATATTTGTGGATTAAAATGGTCAATAGTCCCCAAGGAATTTTGATGTTATTTTAATTTACAAATGTCATTATTCTTATGTATTTTGACTCTAATTAATTCTAATTCAAAGATTTGAGTTAGTGAAGCAAAAAAATAAATGTAAAATATGAGGGTTATTTGTTTGTGACATTAAAAAAACCCCAAGTAATATTTTATTATTTGTTGTAATCATTGTGGATTATTTTTGGTATGATACCATGGCTTGTATTATTCTTCTAAAGAGGATAGTGCAAAATTATAATAAAATTCATGTTTAGATTCAATATAATCATGAATTGTTTGTTAGTGAAATACAATTATTATTTGTTTGAGCTACCCATTAGATAATTTGCAACATAAAATATAGTAGTCAACTTTTCAAGATCTTGACCTTCAATAGATCAAATTACTCGACTTAGAGAAATAAACTATATGCTCTTGACATTTAAAGGTTTTGACATTGCTCTTTAATCTCCTAAACCGTCAATTAGGTCTAACCAATATGAGATAACTCAGTTTGAAAAATGGCATAGGACAAACAAATTAGCAAACCAATAATCAAAGGTATAGTTTTTGAAACCATTCATACCAATTTGCTAAATGCTTATTTTATCAAGGAGTTATTTCAGGGTATCTATAATAAGTTTGTTGAATCCTCCAAAGCCAAGAAGTTGTTCTTGACTTGATTGAGCATGGGAATATTTAAAAGCATATTTTGACAATGTCTTCAATTGCAAATTATTTGAAAATTTTTGGTCTAAATCTTGATGATGAGTATGTAATATATTGCATTTTGTACTCATTGTCTTCATCCTTCGAAAATTTTATTATTAATTATAATACACATCATTCTCATTAAATGATGGATGAATTGTTGAATTAGTGTATCTTGAAGGATAAAGAAGGAAAGCCACTAAAGTTGAATTTTCAATATTGCATCAACAGTTGAGAGAAAGTTGAAGTTTAATCCTCAATTCAGAAAATCTTTCAAGAAGCATACTTCAAAAAGAAAAATTGAGAAGAACATAGACGATTTGAAAGAAAAGGCACCTACTCAGTTAGAGAAAAAGATTTATTTTTACTGTGAAAAGAAAGGACATTTTGTAAAAGATTGTTATAAGTTGAAATCTATGCAGGAAAAGAAACAAGTTAAATTAAAATGTTTGGTTTATTTTGAATCAAATTTATTGATCTTTCTCCTGATGAATGGATTGTGGACTCAAGATTATCAATTTATATTTCAATTATTATGTAGAGATTCCTAGATATATGGCAACCAAGTGATTATGAGAGCTATATGTTCATGGGGAACAATAAAGGAGCCAAAGTCTTTGGTATTGGGACTTACTCTTTAATTCTTCATGGTGGTCATACCATTTTTCTAACAAATACATTTTTACATCAACTATCAAGCATTATCTATTATTAATCTCCAGGATTACCGAAACTGGTTAACTTTTTGCCTTTTGTAAAGGGTGTGTCTATCTAATGTATGATAATATTATTATTACTATTGGTACTACATCTGATAGTTTATATAAATTGTATGTAAAACTAGAACTTGCCTCTTCAATTCAATGCCACAACATTAATTTCAAATATGTGTCTTCTTGTGATTTAAATAAAATGTTAAATATTCTTCTTATTTGTGCCACTGTCATTTATGTCATATTAGTAAAGATAAACTAGAAAGATTATATTATGATGGGATCCTAAGAATATAAATTTTGATAATTTTAGTATTTGTGTGGATTGCATTAAAGGTAATTGATGAGATTATCAGTCCCAGAAGCATTAAGGGCTAATAATTTATTACACTTGATTCATCAATATATTTTTTATGCAAATGGTATTACTACTTAAAATGACCAAAAGAATCTTGTGACTTTTATTGATAATTATTCATGCTATGTATATCTACTATATAAAAAGTCAGATGTATTTAAAATATTTAAAGTGTATAAGGTTGAGGTTGAAAATCAATTGGGCAAGAAGATCTAAGACCATTAAGTCAAATAAAGGAGGAAATGTAGAACATAATGGAGTACTAGAGAGGAGGAACATAATTTTTATAAATATGGTACGTTGTATGCTATCTTATAATGAATTACTAGATTTCTTGTGGGATGAAATACTGAAAATGGCTATACATATTTTAAATAAATTACCATTTATATTTTTTTTCTAAAACTCCTTTTGAATTGTGGCTTGCAAAAGTCTAGTCTTAATTATATTTGGATTTGGGATTGTGATGCATAAGCTAGAATTGTTGAACCTGATATGTCAAAAACTATATCTCATAGTTTGAGTTATAAGTTAATTGATTTTCCTGAAAGGTCTAAAGTTTATATATTATATAATCTAGTTCAGGATTCTACTTTTAATGCAACACATGGAGGGAGTATTTGTCACAGTAAGCAAGAGGAAAAAATTGAGTTTAAGGACAAGTTAGATGAAGTTTAACAAAATAAAGCACTGATCCCTATGCCAAGTCAGTTGAATGAGAAACTCAAAAGGGCTAGCAAGTCAACTATATCATACCATCATATTATATATCTTGAGGAGGATGGTGAATTGCATGCCTTCCAAAGTTCAGATGATCTAGAGGAAGTACAAATATAGAAAATGATAACCATTGAGTTTCTTATAGGCCATGAGTAGTGAAAAGGCTAAATTTTGGATGAATGCAACAATTGAAGAAATTAATATAATACATAAATTAACCTAAATTCTTGAGTACATTCTTGGACCCCCACTGTCATCAGCCACTCCACACAAGGTTCAACTATCACCTGCACCCGAATATCAATTATGTTAGTCTTTTTTCTTTTAATTAATATTCATCCTTGAAATCATCTATGATTAAATTTTAACACTACCCTACTACTTATAATTGCATATTTTCCTCTATATTTGAAGCATCAAGTTTATGTAGTTAAGTAGAAAAATATAATTATTGGCTATGTTATAGACCTACTAAAATGAAGCAAAATAAGATCACAGAAGATGAATTTAGAATCTTATTTAATCAAAAATGAGAATACAAAAAAATTTTCGAACTTCAAAACTATCATGTGAGGAATGATTGTGTTTTTCTCAACCAAATTATTAAATTTAGATTAAAATCACTATTACAATAACTAAACACATATTAAATAGCTATTTGCATATACTATGTGTTTATACTCCAAATAAGCACAATATTTGAGTGCAGATATAGACAGTCGTGGTATGCCTAAAAGTCTAAGAACATATGATGAGGAAAAGTCAAGACAATAATCAGATGTAAACATTGACAAACGATGGTCCCCAAATTGGCGTATGGAAGATGATGGTTTAATTGTTACATTACTAATGGAGGAGTATGTCAAGGGTAGGAACAAGGGTGGGAATTTAGAAGAGAAATTTGGAATAAAGTCGCACATAGGTTTAATGAATTAGTGAAAGTGTTGCAAGATGCTGAGTAGATGAAGACCAAATGAAAAAAAAAACTAAAAGAAAGGTATAACAATTTTCTATTAATAAGGAACAAAAGTGAATTGAGTTGGGACTACGACAACCACAGGCTAACAACAGATAATCCAGAAGTAATGAAGGATCCTTTTAGGGCAAACTCTACCTTATAGTATTGTGATAACCATGTGAAATGCTATTTCTAATCAATTTTTTTTTGTAGCACAACTTGCAATATGAACATATATGTAAGAATGTTTTTCCTCAGTTCTTTGATGTGAAACTGATAGTGAAGAGCCCAATTGTGATAGGAAAGTGGATTATTATATCAAAAAGTGGAGTTCGAGTAGCTTTGACATCACAAAAGTGATCAGGTTCAAGCGACTCTCCAAATCAGTAAAACATCGATGTGGAAGAGGATCTTAGTAATCTTTCCATTTGGAGGATTTTGTTGAGAGATGAGAGGCAAGTATCCGAAGTTCATAGAAAATACTCTTTTGATGCATTGGATGGCGGCAATGGAAAGAGCAATAGGAGATACAATGGCAAGGATGTGAGAAGTACTACAAGTAAGCTCGGGCCTTATGCTAATACTGAGAAGATGGACAGGTGGATGGAGATTATGGGAAGAAAATACAAAATTTTGGATGATATCTTTTTGAAGAGCTACCATAGAGGAGAGGAACTGACAAAAGAATACTCAAAGAAGGCCAGTTCTTGGACAAGTTGTTCCATCTTCGCTTTTTGTCTAGTCCTGAAAAGTTAAAATGTGCTGAATGTCTGAAGAATTTGTTATAGAAATGCTATTTTCTATGAGAGGAGGATATAGATGGATTGAAATTATAGGTCATTCTACGAGTAAATGAATTTAATGCAACATACAAAGCAACGGTGGGAAGATCAAGTGATGCATCCAAGAAGGTCAAGCAATGGAATAATATGCTTCAAGGGGATCAAACCGATTGGGACTATATTGGTTGATCATTGAAGTACCAAAGGCCTACCTACATTGTATTCGTCGATCATTGATGAGGACTATATGAGATATGGGAGGATTGTCATGTGTAGGTTGTTGGTTACTCGGGAGCATATTTTTTTAAAAAAATACCATAAATAGGATGAGAGAGTAGTAGCTTTCGATTCCTATTTTATTATTAGGCTGCTAGATGTATGTCATGCATATCTGTTTGCTTCATCTACCTCGTATTCATCTCACACTCCATAACTCTATAGTGCAAAACTTGATGATGACCATCAGGAGGATACGATCCTTGTTGCTACTCGTACTCATAGTCCATGATATTTATCATGCATTAATGCTTGTGTGGTTATTTTACTTTTCTTTGTTGTCATATGGTATATTTATTAAACTTTTGTCTGCTTATGCATGTACTCAACCAATGTTTGTTATTCATAATGTATTTTTGTTTGATATTTGTTACTCTATCCATAATATGTTAAAATTATTTAGAAACGAATTTGCATAGTTGTAATTTTTCATTAAGTCTGTTATAAAACAAAATTTATATAAATAATGAATTCCTTTGGAAATAATGCTTAATTTATACATTCCTTTTTATAGTACTATGTGTATATATACATACACACATATGTATAAGAGTTAGATTAAAATTTTAATTTTAAAAATAACTTTTTAATTTTTAAATATAAATCTATATGTATGTGTATATGTGTGTGTGTGTGTGTGTGTGTGTGTGTGTGTGTAAGGGATAGTAGTTGGGGGGTTGGGGGTGTGGGCATAGCAATAAGGGTGTGAGAAGAAGGAGATCTCGCAAGGGACGAAGAGAAGAAAGGATAACAAAAGGAGAAAGACAAGGAGAGGATCGAAGCCTTACATCTTTTTTGATTCTTTGATAATATTTTCGCGCTCTCCCCCTTGAAAACGAGATCTCCTTTAAAATTTTTCCTTTAATTTATGTAGAATTTGCCTAAAAATCCCTCCCTAATTCTCTTAAATTCATGTGCTATAACCCTTCTTTGATAGGGTTAAGAGAATATCCAACTTTGGTTATCAATTGATTTGATTCTAGGATTTTAGAGATATTTTCTTGCCATAATCTTTAGATTTGGATCTTTGACTAATAGATTATGATATCACAATCTCTAACTGAAAATCCTTTTAATTGGTGATAAATTTAGAGAAATATTGGTTTCTAAATTTGCATATTGCGATATGAACTGGTCGACTATTACAAATTTTCCTCTGTTCTCACCTACAAAATCAATTGATTGGTTCACCAAACGATCGATCAATTTCTCAGCCTTTTTCTATTCTGAACTGGGCCCCACTCATTACAAATTGAGCTCAAAATACAACTCTAACTCTAATCAAACTTGAAGTTGAAGTTGGGTTACAAAATCACTTAAATAAGTAAATGCACCACATTGAGCTAATTGAACTACTATGTCTCATTGGTTATGAAAATACTTCAAAACCTTGAAGTCAACACCCATACCTCATTGGCTATGAAAATACTTCAAAACAATTTCTTCCTTTAAGAGATTCCTAATTATTTAAATATATTAATTTAAAGTGCCCTATCAAGTATTGTGAAAATGTTAACTTCCAATAGATACAAGCCCCTATTATTAAGTATCCCGATGATTGTCAAAAAACTCCTAAAAAAAACCTAACTAATAAAATAAAAAAACAAAAGAAGAAAAGAAAACATTGTTTAATTGACTTGAGAAGAGCATACATAGTTAAGCAAGAGTATACCCTCACTTAGCAATAAATTTCAGCATTAAATTATGAAAAATATGAGAATAATAAAAGAAAAGAAGGAAAGGAGTGAGAAACAAGCTCGAATATGTGTTGTTACCTTACTCCTATATATTGGACCATATGACATTTGACTCAGATGGATTTTGACTTAATCCTTTGCAAGTGTTGATAACATTGTTTAGTGAGACATTGAAAGAGAAGAGAGAAGTTTGAAGTGTTTCTAATACTTTTGAGTATCAGTAATAACTCTTTGAATGACATCACCAATGGCTTGTTGGGATTAGCCTAAAGTATTTTTGTTAATCAATAAGACATTTGAAATAACTTTATTTAATTTTAAAGTATTTCTGCCAGCTAACAAAACGTTAAAGATAATTTTATTTGGAGTTGGAGTATTTTCATGAGCCAATAAAGAGTTAGAGATAACTCCGTTTGATATTGGAGTATTTTCATTAGCCAATAAGGCATTAAAGATAGCTTTATTTGGAATTGGAGTGTTCTAGTAGCCAATAAGAAGTTAGAGATAACTTTATTAATTTTAAGGTATTTTTATAGCTAATGAGGCATTAACGTCAACTTTGATTTTAAGCGTTTCCATAACCAATGAGGCGTAGGTGTTAACTTTTTCGATTTTGAAGTATTTTTATAACCAATGAGGCATATGTATTAACTTTGAGGTTTTCAAGTATTTTTATCGCCAATGAGGTATAAGAGATAACTTCAAGCTTTTTGAAGTATTTTCATAGTTAATGAGTCGTAGGTATTAACTTCTTTGATTTTAAAGTGTTTTCATACCTAATGAGACATATGAGATAATTTCAAATTTTTTTGAAGTGTTTTCCATAGCTAATGAGACATAGATGTTAACTTCTTTGATATTGAAGTATTTTTATAGCCAATGAGACATAAATATTTAGTTATTTGATTTTAAAGTATTTCCATAGCCATTGAAGTGTAGGTGTCAACTTCAAGGTTTTAAAATGTTTCCATAGACAATAAGACATAGTAAATCAATTATCTCAACTTGTAAGTGATTTTTGCAACCTAACTTCAACTTCAAGTCTGGCCAGAGTTAGAGTTAGATTTTAAACTTCAACTTCAAGTTTGACTAGAATTAGAGTTAGATTTTGAGCCTAATTTGTGATAAGTGGGGCCCAGTTTAGAATAGAAAAGGGCTGAGAATTTGGGCCCAAAATATTGAATCAAGCCACACCAGTTGACTAGTTCCGTAGGCTAGAACAAAAGGAAATTCGCAACCAGTCAACCAATTCCCAGCTAGTCCACTGGTTTGGGTCACATTCTATAAATTTGGAAACTAATATTTCTCTAAATTTATCACCAATCAAAAGAATTTTCAATTAGAGATTGCAATATCATGATCTATTAGTTAAGGATCTAAATTTGAAGATCATGGCACGAAAATATCTCTTAAATCCCAAAATTAAATCAATCAATAAACCAAATTGAAGATCCTCTCAACCTGTAAAAGAAGGGCTATAGTATATAAATTTGAGGGGATTAGTGAGTGATTATTGGGCAAATTCTGTACGAATTAGAGAAGAAATTATAAAGGAGATCTCATCTAAAAAGGAGGAGAGCACGAAAACATTATTAAGGAATTGAAAAAGATATCAGGCTCTAATCCTTTCCTTGTCTTTCTCCTTTTGTTACTCTTTCTTCTCTTTGTCCCTGTGAGGTTTCCTTCTTCTCACACCTTCTCCTCTCCTCTTCTAGGCTCATGACCATTGGCAACCTTGCTCTCTTCTAGCCACTGTTCATCTTGATTGCAAATACTCAACTGTCTAAGTTTGGATAATCGAGCCAAAGAGTTTTGGATGCCCAAACAATACTACAAACATCCCCTTCACCCATTAACACCACGGCCACCTGCAGCTTCACTTTTCTCCAAGTTAGAATATACGGCTGCCTAAGTTTGGACAATCGAACCTAGGTGGATCAAATGCCTCAACCACATTGCATGAGCCTTCCTTGTTCCATTAGCATTGTGGCCACCTGTGATCCTTTGCATATCGGCGGACTCCATCACCACTATGGCTAGCTATAGTTTTTTGCACATCAATGGACTCCATCACTGTCCCGGCCACCTACAGTCTTGTGCACTTTGGCGAACTCCATCACTGCCATAACCACCCGTCGCCTCCTTGTGTACCACAACACCACCCCTTGCAGAGAAATTCAAATTTTGAAATTCCCATGAAGATCTTTAAAGACAGAGGAAAGATGATGATTAGAACTCACTTGAACTCGAACAAGAATAAAAGAATTAAGACAACTAAAACTCATAAATTTGAATCACAGGCCAGTATTTAAGCCTGCCAAACTTCTTAAGCCAGTTTTCAGGCCCACCAAATCTCATAAGCTAGCCTTCTAGCCTCCTGAATATCATAGACCAATATTTGGGTCTGCTAAACATCATAGACCAACCTTTGGACATGCCAAATACCATAGGCTAGCCTTCAGACCTGTCAAACAATATAGGCCAACCTTCAGGTATGCCAAACACCGTAGGCCAGTCTTTGAGACTACTAAATATCATAGGTTAGCTTTCGAGCCCACCGAATACCATAAGCCAACCTTCAAGTCTACCAAACATCATAAGCTAGCCTTCGAGTCCACTGAATATCATAGGCCAGCCTTTGAGCCTGCCAAACATTATAGGCCAGTTTTTGGACCTGCCAAACATCATAGGCTAGTCTTTGGACCTGCCAAATATCATAAACCAGCCCTCGGACCTGCCAAACCTCTTCGAAATTATTATTGCCCCAGCTAGAGTTAATAATCAGTGTTTAACAAATACTCTTTTGAAAATCAAAGCCAAGCTTAGTAGATTGAATTTGTTATTGCAAGTTGAATATTCATCGTCAATACTCTTAATTTTGAAATCCCAATAATTATTTTGGGAATAGATGTTTTGCATGATTTTCCTAGGCAATTTGATTTTCCCTCCATGGCTACAGTAGTAAGTTCATGGCAATAGCCTTTGATTCATGTTATAGAACATTAACACAAACCCAATCACCAAAGGTTAAGATAATTGATCTACTATTCAAATCGATAGAGAAAATTGATATGGCATAATAAGGAATTACTGATTGATTTCCACACAAGTTCTGGGAAGAGGAAACTAGAACTTATGATCATGTTTCAGGAATGAGTTAGAGAATTACAATTCAATCAAGTTTTGAAGTCTAACTTTTGAACATTGAACTGAATCAAATCAAACTTGATCCAAAAAAAAGTTTTGAACATCAAACTATGGGATCAATTTTGACTATCTAGGATAGTGAAGACCCCAAAGAGTAACTTTAAAATAATAAATCAAAAGTGTAGTGGTTTAATTTGAATATACTATCAAATATTATGAGAATATTAACTTCCAACAAGCGTAAAATTCTATTATTAATTACTCTAATAATTATCAGAAATCTCCTAAAATAAGAAATTTATCTAATAAAAATAAAGACACAAAAATAAAAAAGAAAAAAATAATGTTGATTAATTTGAGAAATGATATATGGCATAAACAAGAGTATATCCTCACTTCACAACTCTGGGAGGGATTATGATTCCACACCCCAATCGGCCAAACGCCAAAATAATATTGCATGAATAAGACTTAGTAATGAAGAAATCCAAGAGGGAAAAAACTGTTGTGAACCAATTTTTGCTATTACATCAAAGAAAAGGTGTGGTGACCTGTTATAAAAGTAAACTTTTGAATAAGGCAACTCAACTAATATGAGATATTATCCTTGATCTAAAAGACACTAAATCCAAACCTAATCCTAAATGTATAGACTATCATATTCTAACCTAAGCATTGGTCATAACTGAAAGCTCTAATAAAAAATTAACCATATAAGCACTATAAGAACAACTAAGATAGTAAGAAAAAGAGAAAGATAGAGCCTAAAACAAGTCATAGAGTTTATAAAAATGATGTTACAAAGCTAAAAAAATTGGAATGATCTAAAAAACCTTCTCAAACTACAAAGGTAGGGGAGATGCATCTCTTGTAGATGAGATTCATGAAAATGCCCTTTACAAGCACGTTCTCCATCGACAAGAGATACTCAATCCTCAAATTCAAGGATCCTAAAATTTCTATTTCAGGGATCTATTTGTAAGAAAAATTCGATCAAGGACCATTTTATAAGAATTTATTGGATCCAAGGACCTGTGGATAAAATTCTTACATTTTTTCATTTTAGTTCAAATTTTGAATGAATTTTGAACCTAATTTTAGTCTCTATATCCAGTCCACTCAACCCACTTTGGTTTGAGCCATAATTTTTTGTGAATTCAAGCCCGAATTGAGCTCGATTTTTTTAATCAAATTTGACTGCTATTTATGTTCAATTGAGACTCACATTTGAGTAATAATTTAGTGGCATATAAATTTCAGTTTTGATCATATTTTAATTAAATTTTATTGTAGCAACAATCACCTCAAATAGCCTGCCCTCCTTCTGCTTTAGTGTAAGCAATATCGAGGGGTCTTTTCATCGTAACATAAGTGAGATGAACTATTCTATAAACTTGACTGTCAAGTCATCAAAATAGATAATTAAATACCTGAGAAGCCCAGCGTACGAGGATCAAGCTAGGCCTCGCATTGTCATATGAAACGTCTTTCACATGGTGAAGTCCTATGTGCCTTGTAAAATCATGGCATTTCGAAATATACTAACATGATCCATCAGATCTAATAAACCATCATATGTCTCATATAAAAGTTTTCTAAAATTTGACTGAACAGAAGAATATGCAATTTTAGGGATTAGAGGATAGCCCAGGGCTCCAAATCTCTCACAAGTTACATATGTCATAGCCTCTCCTGAGGCATAGTGCATCTGTAGCCGATGCTCAACTGGCGTATGAAAAATACGTGGCTTTGTCAATCGAATCACAGGTGGGGTCGCACCCACCGTAGTCTCTTGAGGGATGATATCAAAGGGAAAAAATTGTCAATAGGTCACGGTACTTTGGGTGTTGTTGCGCATTGAGGTGTGATTGGTTCGCAACATGAAGCTACGGCTCCTGTGTTTGGTTTAACACAACACTTTGGGTCAAAGTCGGATTTTATTATTATTGAGTTTGTAGTATATGCATAGTCTACACTTGAACATCTAGCAATTGTGTAATATGCTATACAATAGTGGCTATAACTTAAAACTCTCGTCAACTCAGCAGATTGATGGACCCTAGAGGTCCTATAGGTACACTTGTTGGGTAGTGCGACAAGGATGTGGGGGCAGCCTAGGTCCCAAGATAGCTTGTTGAATGGGCGCACTTGGCCTATTTGATGAATTATAGGATTCCACTGAGGGTGGGAGCTATTTTCCCCCCAAGTAGATTTTTGGATGATGAGGGTCGTGCTTCCTTATGTGACATTGTTGAAAAATTGTGGAAGATCTCTTTGATTAACCGGAAAGAGAAGTGGAGCATATCTCAATAAAAAAACACTAATTTATTGATGAAGCTCAGTTCTCCATTGGTTTTGGTTTAAGAGGCTTTTTGAGATCGATTCGTTAAACCGATTTTTTGCTAATCTACAATAAGAGAAAAAGTGAGCAGGACTGCGAAAATCTCTCCAACGAGAGTCATTTCGATGCTCAAGTCACTTGTGAGCAAAAAAAATCTATTATTGAGAGGAGAGAGATATTAATTCTTACCTTTTTAGAGAGGATTGCATTTTATAGGTTATAGAGCGTATCCAAATTTTGTAGTTCAAAGGGTCATAATCTTTTCAGATTACTTATAATAGATTATCATAAATTCCAAATTTATTAGAATTTGCTTCAGGATAGCAGTCCATACTGATCCAGATTCTATTTTACTTATACTAAGGTATCCGAGATCAATGGATATTCAATGTAATTACTTCGGTTGAAGATACCAAGCTCTTTACGCTTTGATGTTGGAATAAGTCAGGCCTCTTGTAGTCCATGTGCCAAGAGCTTATTACGGCTTGATCTCAAGACAGTTCTTCACCTTGGGTATATTAATTGGCTCATGACCGATCTAGAATTTAATTTTTGTTGATTGTTTAGTTCGACCGGTTCATTTTAGTGTATCGTTAAAAATAAAATGAAAAATCTCATAATAGGAGAGATAGACGAGCCAACATGGGAAGGAGATGATCATGAATTAAAGCCTCCTCAAATATTTAAATAGGACATTACAGTCTACAAAATATCAACTGAAAAATCACCAAGTAATCCCAAAAATAAAAAACTTAACTAGAAATATCATAAATAAATACCTCATCCTTATCACAAATGACCTTGATCCTAAGGCTAACAATCTAGGACTATTTCTCAATCTCCTTACAACAAGGAAATCGGTCGGTCTACAATGAAGCATCACCCTCAACGGAAAACCAAGAGGCAAAGAACCTCCATTGCTGCATGGATTCTACATCAGAACAAAGAGGAAAAAGGGAGAGAAGATCAACACACCACAAGAAGAATCCTCACAAAGATTTTCGGGAAAAAACAAAAGAAATCAATATATAAAGGAATTCACTTGAAAAAATTTAGGAAATCAATAGAACGAAGCATGCAGGGGATATTAAGACCCATGACCAACCAACCACTCTCTCTTTCCTCACCTCTACCCCTTGACCGAAAAAATGGAAAGAATAATCATAAAACAGAATCGTGAAAGAAAAAAGGAAGACATAATAGCAAATAATGGAAGAGATGACAAGATTATAACTCAAACATGTGCTCTGGCAAATGAAGAGGTTGGATGAAAATTAAAAGACTAAAGACAGCTGAAATGGTTGTTTAAACGACTCAAGCCAAACCCAGAATAAACCGAGCCAAACCACAGGGTGAAGAAGCTATCATTTTCAGGGCTAAATCGATCAATATAGAAGTTCATCCTCGCTTTTTAGTTATATATAGATAAAGGGTAGACCAAAATTTGTTCAAATTGATCAGTAGTTATTGATTTAAATCATCTTTATAAGGCTTAATGATATAGTCAGAAACATCATTGTATCTTTGAAGATGATTATACAACAAATTCAACTAGCTCACACGTACATTGTTTCACAAGTCTAGACAAATAACATACTTTGAAGCTAACATGTCGTAGAGGATATTTCTGTACTCTTAAATAACACGACGAATATGCTAAATTGGTGAGAATTGATCCATCAGTAGAAGTTGACAAATGATACTTGCGTTACCTTCAATATAATTATCAATAGCTTTAACTCATATAAGGCTGAGACTCTCTCCAAAATAATCTGCGTCCCTACCTCCTTTATAGTGTAGGATTTGATTAGAATTGATCTACTAAATATGTCTAACCCTAAAACTGAAATTATTTTCGGTGAAACGTTTCACCACCGGCCAAAACCGAAACGTTTCAACTAAAATATTTCAATTTTGATCAAGATTTAAAATCTTGGTTTAAATAGCTCAAGCCAAACCCAAAATAAATCGAGCCAAGCCACAGAGTGAAGAAGCTATCGATTTCAGGGCTCAACCGAGCAATATAGAAGTTCGCCCTCGCTTTTTAGTTATATATAGATAAAGGGTAGACCAAAATTTGTTCAAATTGATCAATAGTTATTGGTTTAAATCATCTTTATAAGTCTTAATGATATAGTCAGGAACATCATTGTATCTTTGAAGATGATTATATAACAAATTCAACTAGCTCACACGTACATTGTTTCACAAGTCTAGACAAATAACATACTTTGAAGCTAACATGTCGTAGAGGATATTTTTGCACTCTTAAATAACACGACAAATATGCTAAATTAATGAGAATTGATCCATCAGTAGAAGTTGACAAATGATAATAATATAACTATCAATAACTTTAACTCATATAAGACTGAGACTCCCTCCAAAATAATCTGCGTCCCTACCTCCTTTATAGTGTAGGATTTGATTAGAAATGATCTACTAAATATGTCTAACCCTAAAACCGAAATTATTTTCGGAGAAACGTTTCACCACCTGCCAAAATCGAAACGTTTCAACTGAAATATTTTGATTTTGACCGAGATTTAAAATCTTGGTTTAAACGGCTCAAGCCAAACCCCAAACAAATTGAGTCGGCTGAAACCGAAACGTTTCAACCAAAATATTTTGATTTTGACCAAGATTTAAAATATTGGTTTAAATGGCTCAAGCCAAACCCAAAATAAATCGAGCCAAGCCACAGAGTGAAGAAGCTATCATTTTCAAGGCTCAACCGAGCACTGTAGAAGTTCACCCTCGCTTTTTAGTTATATATAGATAAAGGGTAGACCAAAATTTGTTCAAATTGATCAGTAGTTATTGGTTTAAATCATCTTTATAAGTCTTAATGATATAGTCAGGAACATCATTGTTTTGAAGATGATTATACAATAAATTCAACTAGCTCACATGTACATTGTTTCATAAGTCTGGACAAATAACATACTTTGAAGCTAACATGTCGTAGAGGATATTTCTGCACTCTTAAATAATATGATGAATACGCTAAATTGGTGAGAATTGATCCATCAGTAGAAGTTGAAAAATGATACTTGCATTACCTTCAATATAACTATCTATAGCTTTAACTCATATAAGGCTGAGACTCCAAAATAATCTGCATCTCTACCTCCTTTATAGTGTAGGATTTGATTAGAAGTGATCTACTAAATATGTCTACCAAAAAAAAATCCCAAATGATGAAGCTAATACTGGCAGAGAAGCGTCGAGCTGCGTCGTTAACATCATACTCGTTCTTTCCATGCTCGATGTCAACAACCAATGAACCATCAAGATCAAAGATCAAACTTCAGTTTTGATTAGAGGAAGAAATATTATTATAGAACGAAATGCCATTTATAGAGAAAGTTTTGCTTGGATTTGAGCTTGATAGGAGAATCAATAGCATAATATGCTTGCATGGCACTAGAAGCTGGAGTGGCTGGTAGTAAATGGATCAAAGATCTTGTTAATGAGGTCGCCTCTCGGCAATTTAATTTGAGAGTTGATAAGATTTTAAACTCAAATGACATTTGAATTTGTATTTAATTTCTTGACACCATAATGAGGTAAATATGGCACTCAATGATTATGCTCCACGTCAGCATGGGCACCATCTCAAGTTGACAACTAATAATGCTTCTCCGAGTTATGCAATAATTAGCAGCAACTTTCTCTTGTGAGAAACCATATTTTAGTGACACTTGGATTATCCCATAAATATAAAGATAATATAATAATTTATTTTTTAAAATAACGTAAAGATAATTTAACTATCTTTTTAGTATTTAGATGGTACACTAATGATGATTCTGATATTGATCTCGGACCAAACCTATCTTTATTATCTTGAACCCTACTTATGAGACAAATGATTCTTGCAAAACCAAAGAATTTTTTACGTACAATATTTAAAAAATAATTAAATTATGCATAATTTTTTGATTTTTTTTCATAATTATGTGTACTCTTTTTCTTTAATTTTTAATAAGATTTTAAGTCCTTCAAATCCAATCAATCTAAAAAAAGACCAATTATGATTGAATTAAGAGATAAAAATACATATCTCTTTTCAATGTCAGAAGTGATATTTTGGATTTCATTTGAACCTTTTGTTTTAACTGTGCTTGTTAATTTTTTTTTCAAATTTTATTTTATCTTTCCTAGATTTTATTAAATTTATAAAAAAATTTTCAATAGGTATAATAGGAATATTTTAGTCTTTTTAATTATTGCAATTGAAAAATATATGGATATATTTTCTGTAAAAAATATATTTTTTAATATAGGGGTTTAAAATCTCGTTAAAATTTAAAAATATACGTAATTATAAAAAAAATAAGAGAGTGTAATAATTTGGCTATTTTTCGAAAAAAGAAACTCAAAAAAATGACATCATGCTACCGACTTCGAACCCACAACATCCGACCCGTTAAGATCCAGAGCTTGGAGCTCAAGAAAACAGAGCACCGATCCATTCCACCGCAACGTAGGACCAATTCCTTCCCGAGCTCCATTCTCTTCACCGAATTCGCGTTGTTTTGCGGAGAAATCGAGCTCTCATCATGGCGCAAAGCGTACTCCTCCTCCTCCTTTCCTTCTCCGTTTAGATCTGCTTCGATCTTCTTCTTCTTTTTCCATCTCATTATCGATCTGATGTGTTCTCCTTCGTTTTCTCGCCAGCTTGCGGCGGCCGGGAGACCTGCGATCAACAAGCTCGCCTCGGAGAGGACCCTGTAACGATCCCTTTCTCCTTTTGCTTTCGCACTGATTTTGGTGATTTGCGATCTTTGTGTTCGGTTAGTGGATTTGGCTTTATTAGGGCATGACATTTTAGTGGTTTTTTTTCGTCTTCCTTTTTATTTAGGGTTTCTTTCTATTTGGATGTAGTATTAGTGTTTCTGTTCTATAAGCAGTCATTATCATGTTTATGACGCTTATGTGCATCCATATAGGTTGGAAAATATGCTTTGTTTTCTATCATTGATATTGAGCTGTTATTATGTTGTGCTGGGGCTTATGAATTTTGGGATGCTTTTGCTTATAAGATTTAGTTAGAGTAAGAAAATATGGAGAACATGATTTCCACCAATCGTTTTTTACATGCACTTGTTCTTTGTTAACCTTATGATGCGTACATGAATTCTTGATCGGTTCAAGTTTGAACTACAGAATGTTGATTGTTCATTTGCAATAACTCTTCACTGAGGCAATTTTCAGTAGGTTGGCTCCCTTAATTTTAAATCTATATACAGGAACCCATATGTTACCGGTACCTCAGTGATTGGCTTGAAATACAAGGATGGAGTTATCATAGCTGCTGATACGGGAGGTAATCCTTTTTTTCATTAAGCAATATGGCTTTTTGTAGTATGCTTTGGAAGTACCTGCTTCTCTATGTTTCTTGATCATCAGTTGAGATTAGCATTTTAATTGTCTTTTGAATTGTAGTTAGTGGTCTGGATGTGCCTCTACATACAAAAAATTTTGGACCAGCTATTTTTTGTTCAAACTTTTTCATCAATGGACATCAATTTCATGGCCTTGATTTTTTTTTGTTTTTTTTTTTTTCATTCACTCCATATTAGTTTTTTTTTCCTTTTCTTAGATTTTTGTCTGGTGAGCTCAGCTGCACAAATATGATGATATGTCCAACTTGAGTTCAATCTTATGGAGTTAAAAGCCTTTTCAAATGTAAATCTTCTAGTGAGCTTCTTTCCCAACCATAGAGGTTCCGCTGGAATATGAGTCCAGGTCAGTGGCTTATCGAGTGATTATTGAGAAGAGGGTTGCTGTCCGATAGGATTAGGATTGAAAGGGTGATACAGAGAGCTATGATCAATATATTCTACAGAGCAGGGAACTTGATAGTCTTCATCTTTTTGGCTTATGAAGCTAGCAGTGTGATGCAGATCGTAGACAGGAGAGAATGAGGGCTAGTTAGCAGATGAGTGATTTGTTGAAGAAGTGAAACACTAGTTTCCTGTTATTTGGGTAGTAGACTGGCTGTTGATTTCAAATATTCAAATTTGTAACCAGTGCCAAGCTCTTTCTGTGTCGTGTTATTAAGGGCCTCTTATGGGATACTTTGGAAAAAAAAAATCCAATTGAAATTTTCTACATGGGATTTGGGTTTGCATACAATCCAATTCCTTTTGAACTTTTGACCCCAATTCCTATGGAATTTTCTAGGTTGGTAAATCATTACAGCTGGTTGGGATCATTAATGGTGATGGAAGATGGCATGTAAGCCATAATTCATACCTCTTTTTGCCGTCCCCATGGTCACGCATTATGCCAAATAAAAGTAAGGCCTTCAAAAAATGGCACAAAAAACCAAATAGAAAATTTTTCCTATTTGCATTGGAACCCCAAAAACAGGCCCTAAATCTTACTTTCATGTGTAGTTTGGCTCAGCCCGAAACTAGTGCTCAAAGTTAGCTACTGATGGGCCAAGCATGTTTGCAAGCTGGACTAGTCGTGTTTTATTCTCTTGTTTTAACTGTGTTGAGAGGCTTATGTTGTTATGCTTTGTAGTTTTATTTCTACGGGGTTTGATAGTTCTTCATGATCAAATGACCTTCTCTATATAACTGTAACTTTCATATGATCCTAATTATGTTATTGATATGTCATGTGTTGTTGTTTAGGTTCATATGGATCTACTTTACGATACAAAAGTGTGGAACGCATCAAACAGATTGGCAAGCATTCTCTTCTTAGTGCAAGTGGAGAAATCAGTGACTTCCAAGAGATCTTGAAATATCTTGATGAGCTTATGTAAGATTATGTTATGGAAGAAGCAACAAATTCTGATATCCTCAAGTAGGAATTTTGAACTATTGCTTTAATTCTTAGTAAAAGATTTAAAGTTTTTTGATGTAGCTCGGAGTTAGTCATTCTCCTTGCTCTTATAAATTGCTAAACTGATGTTTTTTGGTTTCTCTATGTCAACCATGTCTAAATTTCAACTTTGTTTGCTCTTCTTGCAGATTATATGATTCCATGTGGGATGATGGAAATTCATTAGGACCAAAAGAGGTCCACAACTATCTGAACCGGGTGATGTACAATAGGCGCAACAAATTTAATCCGCTGTGGAATTCACTTGTCCTTGGTGGAGTTAAAAGCGGACAGAAGTATCTTGGCATGGTATCTCTGACTTTTTATATAAATAACCTACTACTAATCTAATGTTCAGATTTCCACTTTAAGTTGGCTAGGGATGTATGGACATGATTAAATTTATGATTTTCTAATTAATTTTTTGTCCAGGTCAACATGATTGGTACACATTTTGAGGATAATCATGTTGCTACTGGTTTTGGAAATCATCTTGCTAGGCCTATTCTTCGGGCTGAGTGGCAAGAGGACTTGAGTTTCGAAGAAGCTGTGAGGCTAGTGGAAAAATGTTTGCTGGTTCTTTTGTATCGTGATCGATCAGCAATCAACAAATTCCAGGTACAGTTTGTTCCCTATGCATGATTCACTTGTAATATTCAGCTTAATCAATATGTGAAACATCAAAGGTTTGGGTTGCAAAAGGCTCTTTAATCGCTTGAATGGATGCTTTTTTTGTACTTCTATGCTATTTAGTGAGTTATAGCACCTTCGTTTTTTTATTTCATTCTTCCCACTTCACTTCATAGTAAATAACAGAAACTGCAGAACCTAACAAGTATGCGTCAAGTTTATTCTCTATTTTTTTGAAATTGAACTCAGTTGCTACAGTAGTGATGGGTCCTGATTGTTCAATCAGGATTGATCTGGATCCGACGTGATCTATTGGATCAGGATTGGTCCAGATCCAACACAATCTATTGGATCTGGACCATTGGATCCAGATCCAGTGGACTGGATCCATTTGCTGCTGTCACTATGGGAGTAACTGAATGTGATTCCTAATTTGTATGACTCAAATCTTGCATAAAGATTATTATTTTTTGAATTTAGCAGAATGGTACTTTAAAGTGTTGTGATTTAGTTTGGCATGTGCCATATTTCCTTCTCAAAAGTTTGATAGTCATGAATCGCTGATATTGGTTTTTAATATACTTTATAAACAAGTCTTTCCCTGTGAATTAGATTGCTTACAGAAGGATTCGCAGCTAAGTCTGATATTCCTTGCATTTCCTTGTGCTAGCCTATGTGGAAAAGGTATAAACATGTTTGTTTCGCTAGATATTGGTGTCCTGGAAAATTTGATTTTCCAGGACTAAAGAATCTTGTAAGTTTGCGTGTTTGTTTGGAGGTATTTCAATTTTCTAGATTTTGAAATATTTGATTGAACTACAGTTAAATACTGAAAAAAATTTGAAGATTAATATTAATTTTAACTTCAAAAATATCTTAAATATTTAGAATACTTCAATTAGTAAATGTTTAAGATTAATTATTAAAAAATATATTTAATATCTAGAATACCGTAATCATTAAAAATTTAAGATTAATTATAAAAATCTTTGCAATGTCTAAAATATCTTAATATTAGATATTTAGAATTTTCAGAATATTTTTTAAAAAAATCTTTAATTATTAGAAAAGTTTGAATATTAATTGAGGTCGCATGTGACTCACATGACCTGAAAAAATTTTCCTGCACTTTGATTTCTGGCCAATTTGGTCAGAAATGAAAATTCTTGAAATTAAGGATTTCATTTTCCCATGAATTCAAATTTCCTACAAAACAAACACTAGAATTTCCAAGATTTTCAGGACTTGATTTTGCTTCAAAACAAACATACCATTAATTGACTATAGTCAAAGCTCACATAAACGAGTGATCAAAGATTCTTACTTTTGGTCTCTGTCATGTTTCTTTAAGAATTGGTTTGCTGTTTCCAGTGAAACAACCAAGCCACTTTGTTCAGGGTTGTGTTCTTGTTTCACAAATAACATCCAAGGTAGCTAAAATTTCATAATAATTTTGTTTAAAAAAAAAAATCGGAACTTCAACAGAGCTGAACTTGAGCTTCTCACAAGCAGCTTGACAGCACTCTCATTAGATACTAAATAAGGGACAAATTGCAAGTCCACATGGTGCATAGTGCTTTAGTTAACATGTATTAGTAGTCGTCAACCTCAGTTGGCTGCTCATGATACTGTTTTTTGCTGTTTATCTGTTCATCGCTTGCTTACTGTTTCCATCTGACAGATTGCCAAGATTACAGAAGGAGCAATTATCTCTCAGCCTTATTCTCTCAAGAATTTCTGGGGGTTTTCTGCCTTCCAGAATCCAACCAAGAATGCTGAAGGATCGTGGTAGTTATTCTTCTGTCTTCTGATGCAAATCACTCAATCTGAAAATGGATACCTCCTGTCTCCCACAGCAATGGAGGTAAAACTTCACTGTAATTTCTGAGAGGAATGGTGGGATTTAGCATTATAAAGTGAACCAAATGTGTGGCCAGTGGAATTTTATATGAAATATGTTTTGTCGTTGGTTTGTTTTGGTTTCCGAGTTACATAGGCAAATTGCACCATTTGCTTCACTATATATGTTTATTGGGCTCTATTTACTACCTGATGCAATTACTGTTAGAGGAAATCAATACCTAGCAATGTTTAAAAACTGGGTCGGATGCTGAATCAAAAAACCATCCGAGTCTGGTCAAATTCGGTTTGACCGGTGGGCAAATTGGGTGCTTGATATTTGTAACTTAATTATATTATTAATTGCCTGATTGGTTAAATTCTTTACTAATTGTGTTGATTTTGTTATAAATCAATCCTTAGTAGAAATAACTTTTAAACTATTCTTAGGTGTAAATGAAATCAACAGTTCAAATAAAATATATCCATTCACGGGAAACAAACAGTTTAATCAAACTGCCCCTTCACTCAATTCTCGACTAGAGCTTAGGGCGCGTTTGGTTCGATTTCGGGTTTAGGAATCGTGGGAATTGAGTGATTTTGGGGAATTGAAGGAATTAGATAATTACAGTGTTTGGATGAGTATTTACTTTAGGGAATTGGGAATTGGTCAATTCCTTTCCGTTGTTTGGTTGACAAATGGAATTGATCAATTTCATAAGTTGTTGAATTCTTGTGTTTGAATGAGTTTTTACTGTAGAGAATTGAGAAATATATAAAAATAATTAAAAATAATAAATATTTTAAAAAATAAAAAAAATAAACTATGTAAATAACTTATTATAATCAATTACAGATTTATTTAATATAATTTTGTTATTATCTTCTAAAATAATTTTTAATAAACACAGAAAATATATACTTATTTTTTTGAAAATAAGTAATATTTAAATAATTTGAGTAATAAAATAATTTTAATTTTAAAATTATTGAAATAATTTTAAAAATTAATAAGATTTTACAAAAAGACCCAAAAATGAAGGGACTTCAGTTTCACTATATGTACAAATATCATAATAAATATTACGATGATTTGTATCTACTACAGAGACAACTTAATATATTAGAAAAGACATCTTAGCAGGTTAATACAAAAGTCCGCTCAAAAGATGGTTAAATACACAGTTTAAGTTAACAGGTTATTACAAAATATATAACTACATACTTATATCATCCATAAACTTATGAAGCCATTCAATTCTGTCCTCATCATTCATATCATCAACAAATGTCAGGTCATCAACATCGTCCTGATGTAAACGCCTATATGCAAGTTTCAGAAAAGGCTTACTAAATTGTTCCCCTTTGAACTTCATCAAAGTTGGATACACGGTTTTCTTCCAAGAATCCTTTCTAGCTGTTTAAAGGGAGGATGCAACTTGACGCATGCTGATCACCAACTCTTCCATCATTCTCTGATCAAGAGTTTTGCCCTTGCGTTTACGTGACCTCGATGTATTCTCTGAAGAAGAGGCTTGCTGTTTACCTTTCGACTGACTATTAGTAGCATAGTTGGTAGAAGGTCCCTCTCTATCAGCTGCATTCTGAGTATCCTCGTCTACAGAATATTGTTGTTGAGCCTCTTCTCTATTATAATCTTCTCCAAAATTGTCAAATGCAGATTTAGCCATATTGCCAGTAGCATAGTCTGATTCACATATCAGGAGCAACTCCTCGTAAAGGGGTATACGTGTGTTCAAAATACATTTAGCTTCCGGAATTTGCTGCAGGATTATATTTAAAATATGTTAGATGTAACCTAAAATGATAATATATTTACAAAATAAAAAAATAGAAAAAATATATATATTTTTTACGGCTATGATATCAACATAGACTTGTCCGGATGCTGTGATCATCTTCTCATCTTCAATCCACCCTACCCCACTGAAGTCTTGTACCTTTTTAATGACTGCAACTCGCTTCTTTAATGTCTTCTTATAATGACTTTCAACATTATCAGCATTGAACTCAGTATTGAACTGTGCATTCACAACATTTGCAGCTGTGACAAATGCTTGCCTCTTGAAAGACTTGTTTTGTTTTAAACCTGCATGCACTTGTCCAACTAAAAAATTAACAAGAAACTTAGAGTTGCTTTTAGACCACACTTTATGTGATCTATGAATCCTGGCCTTGGTTGTTCTTTGTTTCACAACTGCTACTTCCAAGTTATGACTCCTGTCAGAAAGTGAGTTGGAGGAGTCCAGTGCTTCATATCCATCTGAGTCCATACCTTTTAAACAATAACATAAGTTTTAGTAAATAAGTATAATAATACATACACATTTAATATAAAGAACAAGCATCATATCAAACAAACCAGTGTAATAATAGGACATTCACAATATAAGTCACCTAAATATAGGCACAAGCGAAATAGTTTAATATAAGCAAAAAAGGATAAACACAAAAATATGTTCACAAACACAACTAAATCCTAATGATGAATACAGGCACATCCATCCTCAAATAGTCAAAACAGTTACTTCTACCACCATATAAAATATTGTGAAGATTGCCACCCCTCAGAGACTCTCTGTTGGTTATTGGTTCAATGTGCAATTGGGTTCCTCTTCTTTTGCTAATAATCAGCATTATCAAATATGCTGTCATTAAGTAGCAATATCCAGCAGCTCGTATTCTGAACAAATCTAACTCGTCTTCGTCCATGTAATATTCAAATATTTGTCAAAAAAAAAATTATTCATACATTCTCAATTGACTTTTTAATATTTTTAACACTGCAAGTGTAACCAATTAACGAATTAACTTTACAAATTTGACATGATCAACAAATTAATTTATTGTGGTCCAATACGTTTCTTCAGTCCTTCTCTTCATTAGACGCTGCAAAATTTCAATATAAATACACTGAGTAACCCCAAACCAAAAAAAAAAAAAAATCATGTTCTCGCTCTCCCGATCCGATCATCCGTAATCCAACCAAAAAAACAATCAAAACAGATCAAAAAATGAGTAAAAATGGCACCTTTATCAAAATTTGAACCCAATTGGTTGAATTTTCAGGGTTTCAGCTTCGTCCTCTGAAAATTACGGCAGAACCGTTCAACAGCTGGATGATGATAGTGAAGAGCAGGGGCAGCGGTCGGGGCAACGGTCGGGCGCAATCGGGGCAATCGAGATCGGGAATGGGGAGCTGGACGAGCTGGACGAGCTAGACAAGATCGGGAATGGGGAGCTGGACGAGATCGGGAATGGGGAGCTGGACGAGCTGGACGAGATCGGTGGAGAAGAAGACGAGCTGGACGAGCTGGACGAGATCAGTGGAGAAGAAGACGAGCTGGATGAGCTGGACGAGATCGGTGAAGGATCTCGTCGGAGAAGAAGACGAGCTGGACGAGATTGGCGGAGAAGAAGACGAGCTGGACGAGCTGGACGGGATCGGTGGAGAAGGATCTCGTCGGAGAAGAAGACGAGGTTGGACGAGATCGGTGGAGAAGGATCTCGTCGGAGAAGAAGACGAGGCTGGATGAGATCTCGTCGGAGAAGAAGACGAGGCTGGATGAGATTGATGGAGAAGGATCTCGTCGGAGAAGAAGACGAGGCTGGACGAGATCTCGTCGGAGAAGAAGATGAGGCTGGACGAGATCGATGGAAAAGAATCTCATCGGAGAAGAAGACGAGGTTGGATGAGATCGGGAATGAGGAGGAATTCGTGGGAAATAACCGAGAGTGCTACAGTGAAAAACGAGGGGAAAACACGGGAATTGGTGTTTTCCCTTCGTTTTGGCCGGGAATTAAAAACCGGAATCGGGAGAATTGAGAAATAGCCGATTCTCTCGATTCCAGGTTCTGGGAATCGAAACAAACACGGGAATGGAGGGAATTGGGCTCTCAATTCCCTCCATTCCTCCGATTCCTAGTTCCGGAAATCGAAACAAACATGACCTTAGTTCAATACAATTCCAGACAAAAAATTGACCCAATTTTGATTTAACCCGACGGTGTAGACCAATTTTAACAGGTTTTTTTGAGCAACTAAAATTTACTTTTAATAATCTTGGCTACCAAAAGTTCACATGTAAAAAATAAATACAACCACCGACTCATTTGTTATCTAATTTTATATACGCAATTTGTAATTTGACAGTTTTTTATGCGTATACCTTTCTATTTTTTTTCTATAGCATATTTATATAACTCCAAATTGTGAAGAATTTGCAAATGATAAGCAATATATCCCGAAAAATATAAAGAGACCATTTTTCGCAACCCTTTGTACAGAACACCCAACAATCACTTTAGTTTTAATTCATTTTTAAACCAAAGTAGATGGTTAATTTAATCGGGATGTGAAAGCTTAAAAATACCCATAATAGATTTAAGTTAATTAAAGATGGATTAATTCACTGGATAGCAATCAATGTTGGGCATTGTCTGCTAATTCAGCACAGATCTCTGATAAAACAAGATTTAAAATGCAATCAATGACTGAAACCATTAAACGACTAAAACCCTAGTCCACATAAATCAATAAATTGTAGCAGCGGTCCGATGCATTCAGGAAATTTATGCAACACAGGGATCAAATATTCATGTCGAGCTGGCGGGGGATCCGGTTTACCTCTGCTCATGGGGAATCCCCTAGTACCTTCAGGCATGCGGGGGCCCGGTGGTTGCTTATCGCATGAGTGAATCATTCTTCCTACCCTACGAACAAACATGACCATTAAATTGATAAAATTATTAATCATGCCTCTCACAGATTTTATATTAAATGTGACAAGATATTTAAGATATTTTAGGGTCAATTACCTATAACTCATTAAAATATTATTAAACTATTTTTGTTAAACTTAAGAAATTATATATGATATTTTGAAATCTTGATAAATTGTATTTTTTTCGTTCAAACTTAAAAAATTATATATAACTTATCGAAATCTTGTCAAATTATATATTTTTTCTCTAAATTTAAAAAATTATATTATGTTATTAGCTACATTGTAAAAAATTTATCTAATGTGAATTTACTATTAGAATCAATAATATGCAAAGAATATGTATCATTTATCATTGTCTAGTCTAAAGTAAAAAAAGATAAAAATACCATTGATGATATAATAAAACCACCAGTAAAAAAGAGCTCTAAATTTGATTCATATTCAGCCCTAAATTTGTTCTACATTGAGCCCTACTTTTAGTCAAAATTCAATCTAGTATAAATTAGGTTAGAGGTCAAATTATCATTTTACGTATTGAATTAGCATTTAATTCAAGATAAATCAAAATTGAGTTTAAAGCATGGTAGGAGCGAAATTATTATTCATCTCTTAGGTTAAAATTTAATTTGAGATAAATATCTTAATTAGATGAGAGAGTTTTTTGCAATAACAATCGAGTCATTAAAGTTTCTTCTAATCAATTCAGTGGTATTTTTGTCTTTTCATTTCAGCAAATATTTTTTATTGTAATTGTAAATCTAAACTCAAAGAAAATTACAACATATTTCATAATATTTTTTTTAAATTTGAAAGAGAAATATATAATTTGGTAAGATTTTAAAAGGTTATATACAATTTCTTAAGTTTCAAAGGGAAATATGCAATTTGATAAAATTTCAAAGAGTGATATGTAATTTTCATGTTTAGAGGAAAAATATGCAATTTTATAAAATTTTAAAAAATTATATACCATTAACCCAGATTTTTATACTTAGAGTCATCAACCATAAATGAGAAAAAAAGACTTGTTTATTTAGTTGGTCAGCCTAAGCGCAGCCTACTATATATCTCCTATGATTCTTAAACTTTTTTCTTACATATACCATCTCCATTTTTACTACTAACTTAGATATCAAGGTGCCTTCATGGAAGCATCATCCAGCAAGGATTTACATGTAAAAAGTCTTGAGTTATTATCGTCCAAAGCTTCAACCCCCATCACAATTTATAGTCCAATCGACTTTGTACTTTCTTAGGAAGATCTGGGTTTGTTTGTATAGGTAAGGGGATTTTTTTTAAGCGTTGGAGTTGGGCTTTCAGAATGGAGCACACTTGTGAGAGTTTGGAGGAGATGGGATTTGAGACGAAGAAGGGGAAGGGACTGTTTGGTTTAATTTTGAGAGAATTATTAATTTCACTAATTTTGTAGAATTGAGAGAATTAATGAAATTGATAAATTTTGATATTTAGTTACACTTTTGAAGTAAAATTGGGGAATTAATAATTTTGTCAATTCCATAAATTTCATTATTTGGATTGCAAATGGAAATTAATCAATTTTATCATTTCTTGAAATTTTGATATTTGGTTTGAGTTGAAATTAGGAATACCATCACCCAATTCTAAATGAGTGAGATTATCCCATATTTTTTTAATTTTATTCATATTTATAAATATTTAATTATTAAATCAATAAAATATATTTTTGTGGTTAAAAAAAGGGGTAATTACCTGTGACCCCCTGTAATTTGGGGTAATTACCGCTAACCCCCGTAATTTCCGTAATTACCCCCACCCCCTCAAATTCGCCCATATTTACCCACAGCCCCCTGATTGTTATTTAATCAAAATTTTACCAAAAATTCCGATTTTACCCCCGTTATTTTTACACATACACCCCTAAAAACTTATTTTTTTATATTTAACCCCCGGATTTCGGATTTTTTAAATAACACCCCGAAAGAACTCCGATTTACAAAAAAGTCCTCGAAATTCGAATTTTTGCAAATAAACCCCCGAAATTATTCTGATTTACAGAAAAGTCCCCAAAATTCGGATTTTTGCAAATAACACCCCGTCGCGCGGGCGGGAGCGGATGAGGAGGCCGGCCGGCCGGAGGCGGAGCGGAGGCGGCGGCAGGCGGCGGGAGCGGAGCCGGAGGCCGGGCGGGCGGGAGCGGAGCCGGAGGCCGGGGCGCCGGCGCGCCGAAACGCGGGCGCGGACGGCCACGGCCGAGGCCGTTCCGCCCCCGCGTGCCGGGGACGGAGGCCGAGACCGGCGCGCCCGCACGCGGAGGCCGAGGCCGAGGCCGTTCCGCCCCCGCGTGCCGGGGACGGAGGCCGAGGCCGGCGCGCCCGCACGCGGGGGCGGAACGCTCTCGGCCTTGGCCTTCCGCGCCCGCGTGCCGGCGCGCCGGCCTAGGCCTCCGTCCCCGGCACGCGGGGGCGGAACGGCCTCGGCGTCCGCCTCCGCTCCCGCCGCCGGCTCGCCGGCGCCCCGGCCTCCGCCTCCTTCTCCGGCACGCGGGGGCGGATTTTTGCAAATAACACCCCGAAATATTTAAATTTACAGAAGAGTCCCCAAAATTTTAATTTTTGCAAATAACACCCCGAAGTTAAATTTGTAATTTATAGATATTAAATTTGTAATTATAAATATAAAAAACACTAATGTCTTTTTTGTAAAATTTTATTTAAAATATGATTAAAAATATAGACTTATTTATAAAAAAAATATTGAAGGGGTCTATTTGTAAATGTACAATATGAAACTTGTAATTTTAAAATTAATTTTTAATATTTTTTTTCATTTAAAAATAGACCACCTTTAATATTTTTCTCCATAAATATGTCCAAATTTTATTTATTTTATTAATAAATTTTACAAATAAGTCATCGAAGGTTTCAAAGATTAAAATTTAAAATTACAAGTTTCATATTATACATTTACAAATAAACCCCTTCAATATTTTTTTTATAAATAAGGCTATATTTTTAATCATATTTTAAATAAAATTTTACAAAAAAGACATTAGTGTTTTTTATATTTATAATTACAAATTTAATATTTATAAATTACAAAATAGACCCACAGATTTTTTTTAAAAATAATTGTAAAATTATTTTAAAATTAATTTTTAATATTTTTTACATTTAAAAATAGACCATCTTTAATATTTTTCTCTATAAATATGTCCAAATTTTATTTATTTTATCAATAAATTTTACAAATAAGTCATCGAAGGTTTCAAAGATTAAAATTTAAAATTACAAGTTTCATATTGTACATTTACAAATAGACTCCATCAATATTTTTTTATAAATAAGTCTATATTTTTAATCATATTTTAAATAAAATTTTACAAAAAAGACATTAGTGTTTTTTATATTTATAATTACAAATTTAATATTTATAAATTACAAATTTAACTTCAGGGTGTTATTTGCAAAAATCAAAATTTCGGGGACTTTTCTGTAAATTTGAATATTTCGGGGTGTTATTTGCAAAAATCCCCGCCCCCGCGCGCCGGAGAAGGAGGCGGAGGCCGGGGCGCCGGCGTGCCGGCAGCGGGAGCGGAGGCGGACGCCGAGGCCGGTCCGCCTCCGCGTGCCTGGGACGGAGGCCTAGGCCGGCGCGCCGGCACGCGGGCGCGGACGGCCAAGGCCGAGACCGTTCCGCCCCCGCGTGCAGGCGCGCCGGCCTCGGCATCCGTCCCCGGCACGCGGGGGCGGAACGGCCTCGGCCTCGGCCTCCGAGTGCGGGCGCGCCGGCCTCGGCCTCCGTCCCCGGCACGCGGTGGCGGAACGGCCTCGGCCGTGGCCGTTCGCGCCCGCGTTTCGGCGCGCCTGCGCCCCGGCCTCCGCCTCCGCTCCCGCCCGCCCGGCCTCCGGCTCCGCCCCCGCCGCCTGCCGCCGGCCGGCCGGCCTCCTCCTCCGCTCCCGCCCGCGCGACGGGGTTTTATTTGCAAAAATCCGAATTTTGGGGACTTTTCTGTAAATCCGAATAATTTCGGGGGTTTATTTGCAAAAATTCGAATTTCGAGAATTTTTTTGTAAATCGGAGTTCTTTCGGGGTGTTATTTAAAAATCCGAAATCCGGGGGTTAGATATAAAAAAATAAGTTTTTAGGGGTGTATGTGTAAAAATAACGGGGTAAAATCGGAATTTTTGGGTAAAATTTTGATTAAATAACAATCAGGGGGCTGTGGGTAAATACGGGCGAATTTGAGGGGCGTGGGGGTAATTACGGAAATTACGGGGGGTTAGCGGTAATTACCCTAAATTACGGGGGGTCACCGGTAATTATCCCTTAAAAAAAACATAAATATTAAAAGCATATTTAAAATATTTGTCAAGTTAAAAAAATATAACTTTTTTTAAAGCATGCATATTCAATCAATAAAATATTTTAAAATTAGTGGTAGATGACTCATAGGTATTAAGATTTATAAAAAATGTGGAAAAAAAGTAATAAGTAGATGAAAAATTTATGCATGTAGTTTTAGATACAAAAATTTGAGTTTATTTTTTTTCCAAAATAATGCTAATTTTTAATTTGATAATTGGTTCGTTAAAGAAATTAAATTTTGTAAAAAAAAAATTCAAAAATTTTGATGAAAATTTTTGAAACAAATTTTGTTCAAATTTTTTATACATTGTTAAATTTCGAAAACAAAATAATTATACATCTCATAATAATGAAAATATTAATTATGAAATTGAAATACATTGTATATGACAATTTAACTAATACATAGAGGAATTGACAAAAATAAAAATAGAAATATAGAAATATTTCTTATTCCTCTTAACACATGAACACATGAAATTTCTTATATTTCTTATTCTTCTTAACACATGAACATATGAAATTTCTTGTATTTCTTATTCTTCTTAACATGAACATATGAAATTTTTACAAGATAACACTGGAAGAATTCCTTCTTCTTTGAATATATTTTTCTCAAGGAGCAACCATAAATTCATTGTGTATTTTGACTTCATATTCCTATAAAGTTTGAGTTTCCTCATCTAAGGAACGGTAAAATTTATAACAATTCCTTGAAAATCCATTGATTTAATTGTGACAATCTTATCACAAGATATAAATAACCGAGCATCTCCCATGGAACACAATGTAGTAACACATTTTGTAAAAAATTTATAAATATTAATTGGTCTTTTTTAAAATATATAATATAAAAATAGACAAATAGGTCTTTAAACAATATATAAATACATATAGACATGCAATCGTCTTTAAACAATATACAATAGGTACACAATTAGCCTTTCAACAATAAATAATATAAAGATAGATATACAATAGGGGTGTAATCGAGCCGAGCTGAGCCGAGCCAACTGTAGCTCGAGCTCGGCTCGGCTCCATTAAAGGTGGCTCGAGCTTGGCTTAGTTCGAGCTTGCAAGCTCCAAGTCCCCCAGGAAGGAGGCAGCATCATGATTCACATCATCAATGTCCTGGGCAGCCAATTGATCAAAATCCTTGAAGGAGTAGGTCTCAACTGCCCCCAGAGGCCTCTTGGTGGTGAGGGCTCAGACCCAAGAGGTGGTGAGGTGATGGCAGGCAGAGTCGATTGAGTCACGTGAGGGGGACTGGAGCACCCTAGGTTTGATGCAGTTCTTGCGGGAGGAGAGATTGAGAGAGAGGATGCGAGCATCAGAAGAGAGGTGGGGAAGGAGACGACGGAGCTCGGCAAGGGTCTTCTCCATCTCTAGAACAATGCAGGTGCAATACCGGAGCTTGAGTGGGGAGGATGGGTGGGCGAGGGAGTAGCTGGTGATGAGCGAGAGGAGGGTGGTGATCTTGCTGGTGCTAGTAGGCATCTCAAGGAGGTAGTGGCCGTCCGCATCGAGGGCATGCTTGAGGTCGAGGTGAGGAGCTGCAGTCACCATCACTGGAGGAGATTGGGACGGTCACAATTGCGACTCGCCGAAGGGGCTATGGTTTCTGATTTCTAAAATCGGAAGCTGGGATGGGAGCGTGCAGGAGACTGAACTCAAGTCTCGAGCAGGGTTTTAAATTTCGGCTTAAACAGTTCGATTTTGGCCGGTGCCACAACAAATTGGTCAAATTTGTTATGGTTTAGGATTTTCGGCTGAGCCGAATGGCACGCACTGCGCGCGGGGGCTCGCTCGGGCTTCGTGCCCAAGCCTGCACCCTCGCTAGCCTGTCGTGGCTCCCTCGCTCGCCTCGCACCCTCGCCGGCCTAGTCCCCGCTCCCGCAAACTAGGGCCGGCCTTGCACATGGGCCAGCATCATCGTCAACCTGGTTCCGACGCCCTTGCTGGTCTCTGTCAGATACTGTTCACGTACATGAGATTATTCACGTAACAGTTCATTATTTTAAAAACTTTTAAACATATTATAATTTTTTAATTTGAAGTTGAAAAATAATTAAAATAAAGTTATATTTTAGTTAAAATATAATTAATAAATAAAAAAATTTTGGTTGAAACTGAAATGAAAATGATTTTGATTGAAACACGTTGATTTTTTTGTTCACGTGCATGCATACATGACCGTTCTATCGAAAGTAAAACAAAAAAAAATTTGTGTCGGTCTCACCCTCATGTGAATCGCTGTCATGAGATCGCGCAAAGCTAGTTATTTTGGCTCGTATATATATAAATATTCATTCGAATTGTTTAGGTACTGAATTCATAATTCTACATCTGGATGTTTCAAACTCAACTGATGATGATAATGATTAGTTGTATTACATTATAATTAATAAATTATGTATGTATCAAATATATTTTAATAATAAGTTAAATTTTCTTATGTTAATTTTTAACTTTTTAATCATATTTATATTATTTTTCATATATTTATTTATATAGTAATATATAAAAACAACGGTTAACTATCAAAATTAATTTTAATTAATTTAAATAGTATTTAATATTGTGGTAAAATTAATTATAAATTCTTTCATAGTTTTTAGATTTTTATAATTTTTTTTTTAAATTTTATCGTATTTTTAATTTAAAGTCGAAATACAGTCAAAATATAGTCAAACTCTGGTCAACACACAATTAATAACTTAAAAAAATCTTTCGGTCAAAACCGAAACGATCAAAACTGAAACTAAAATGGCCGAAATGGTTGAAATGTATCGATTTCACTAGGTGCTGAAACCGAAACCGAAACCGAGATTTAAAACCTTGGTCTCGAGATAGGTAATAGGTAGGGAGCAAATGGATTCGAGTTGGAACCGGTCTTGCCTACAAGTCTTCTACTTAACCGAGCTGGAACTAATCAGAGTTAGAATCGAGTGAGATGGTTTTAGATCGAGCTCGGCTTATTTTGTAATTAAGTAAACTCATTCAGCTCGAACTCGACTCATTTTTAATTGAGTCAAGCCAAGTTCAAGCCGAATTTTGATAGCTCATGAGTTACGAGCCAAATTGACACCCCTATACATTGTACAGGTAGGCATACAATCGACCTTTAAATAATATACAATATAAAAATAAGAAAATGGTTGACTTTTGAACAACATACAAATAGGTACACAGTCAACCTTTGAATAAGATGTAATATATACATAAGCACACAGTTGACCTTTGAACAACATACATTATATAAATAGGCACATAGTCAGTCTTTGAACAATATACAATATATAAATAGGCACACAATCGGTTTCTGAATAACATATAATATATAAATAAGCACATAGTTAGTCTTTGAATAATTAACCATAAGTAAAGTATCCGAGCATGACATGAAAAATAACATAAGTGATAGCATAGTCTAGTCAATAATAAGATAGTCATAATAAGTTTACGCAATAAGAACATAGTGGTCAAGCACATAACATAGTTCTAAAAAATTTGGGAGCATAGTCCATGTAATAGCATGATAGCAATCATGAGAAGATCACAACATGCTTTTATGGATGGCTTTCAATAATGCTTATCGAAGAACTCTTGGAGCCATTCAACTCTAGCCTCGTCATCCATATCCTCCATGAAAGCCATGCCATCAGTGTCATCACTATACAAATTCCTACAAGCATGCTTCAAAAAGAACATGCTAAAGCATTGTCCTTTGAATCAATTCAATATTGAGTATAATGATTTCTTCCATGAATCTCTCACCATTGTTTTGATAATGCAAGAAACCTTGAGCATACCAACCATCAACTCTATCACTAGTGCATCGTTCATATTGTCTTCCTTCCTCTTTTAGGGCTTTGAGGTACTACAGGAACTAGTGACATATCCTTTGCCTTTGGAATTGGTTGTGACATTGATGCTCTATGGGGGGTGCAATCATGCTCTGCTTGGAACCACTAGGAGCATGAGAAGCATCATCCTGCATTCTATGATGTTCTTCACCCACTGCATCTCTCTCCAACTCCCCTTCGAAATGATCATAGCAGGATTTCACCATACTACTGATAGTGGAATCCGTTCCATATATAAGAAACAACTCATCATATAATAGAATTGACTTGTTTAGAAATTACTCAAAGTCTTTAACCTTTTACAAAAATTATGTTGAACAAATACGTAAATAGATAACATTTCGAAGATGCTAAATTGACAATGCAGAGTTTTCTTCATACAGATTTGATGTCGACGTAGACTTGTTCGATGGTTATGATCATCTTCTAGTCCATCCTATTGTAGTCCCTCAATTTAGTGATTGTTGTTGCATGCTTTTTCAAGATTTTATAATGCCCATCTATATTGTCAGCAGTTGTTGAAGTAGATTTTGAAATCTTACTCTGAATTTGAGTTGAATTCATAATGAACCAAATTTAGATAATAGATCTGAATCCAAATATGGATCAAAGGCAAAAATAATATTTGAACTAAGTTAAAATTTGTAAATATACCCCTCAAAAATTTTTATGTAAAAATAAACTCAAATTTTATTCAAAAAGGACCTTGAAAATTTCAAAATTTTTTACAAATATATCCTTTTCTCGAAAAGACCCCTAGAATTTATAATATTATATTTTTATCCAATTTTTCTAAGAAATTTATAAATAAGCCTCTCAAAAATTTTTTTTACAATCAAGTCCAAATTTTATTCAAAACAAGACCTTGAAAATTTTAAAATTTTACAAATATGTCTTTTTTTTGTAAAAAAAAAGCTCCTTGGAATTTATAAAATCGTATTTTGATCTAATTTTTTCAGAAAATTTGTAAATAAATCTCTCAAAAATTTTAATTATAAATAAGTTTAAATTTTATTCAAAAGAGATTCTAAAATTTTCAAAATATTTACAAACATAACTTTGTTACAAAGAAGCACCTGAGATTTACAAAATTACTCTTTGGTCCAATTTTTCAAAAAATTTTATAAATAACCCCTCGAAAATTCATCATCCAAAAATGATACAAAATTTAAATTCTCTTATTGAGGAAACAAATCTCAATCAATTATATGCCAATTATAAGATTTTGGCATATGATTTCATCTCCAATCAAATTCTATTTGTTTCTAAAATGAAATCAATCAAGAGATCAAGATCCTATCACACCCATGTCACATTTCAAAATCAAACCTCCTCAATTTGGTTTCAAATCTCCTCAATTTGGTTTCAAAATCTACTTCAAAGCCTATAAAAAATTAAAAATTTGCACATAAGATATGAAGAGATATTAGAACAACAAGAAACAAAAATAGAGAGAAGACCATCATCAAAAAATTTATCCAGAAAAATCAAATATTGAAGAGGTGAAATCTCATACTTAGCTTTGTTCTTCTTTTCTTCTCTTTGTCTATTCTCCTTCACTCTCGTAGGGCTATCGAGTGTCTTCCCCACGCAACCACCACGCCCTGACCGAGCTCCTCCACACCAGCTCTAGTAGCCCATCAGTCGCCACTTTGCCACCCTTGTTGCCTCTTTGCAACCTCTGTCAAGCGAGAAACCTTAGATTGAGCATCACTAGCCAATCAACATCCATGGCATCCAACTCGAAGGTCGTCTTTGACATGGCGGTCGATGGCGTCCCGATGGGCCACGTCGTGATGGAGCTCTACATCGACAAGGTCCCCCACCTAGTGGAGAACTTTTGTGCCCTTTGCACTAGCGAGAAGGGCATCAGCCGCAATGGGAAGCCCCTCCATTTCAAGGGCTTGACCTTCCACTATGTGATCCCGAGCTTCATGTGCCAAGGTGGTGACTTCACTCAAAAATAACACTGGAGGCAAGTTGATCTACGACGCCATGTTCACTAACAAGAACTTCAGCCTAAAGCACACCAGGTCGGGAGTGCTATCCATAGCAGACGTCAGACCCAAGACCAACAACTCCTAGTTCTTCATCGACATGGTGCCTCCCCCGTCGTAGCAAAAGCCAGCTAGAATCGGCTGGGAGATGGCTAGATCCGGCCAAAAGAGGAAAGGCTGGGGTGCCTCCCACCTCACCGTGGCCAAGCTCGGCCAAATCTGGCTAGAGAAGAGACTGGGCCACTCCCAGTTTGGTCATGGGAAGACCAAGAGAAAAGGAAAAGGCAAAAAGAAGAGCACAGGTCATGGGAGGAAGGAGAGAAGAAATAAAAGCAAAAAAAGTTGTTATAAAAAATTTCTCTTGCCACAATTTTTGGCATCATGACCTCATCGCGGCCACCCACGATTTCTCAAAGATAGCAATGAAGACAACAGACTCATGACCTCACTGTGGCCACCCATAGTCCCTCAAAGATGATAATAAAGACGGTGGACCCATAATCTCATAGTGGTCACCCATAGTCTTTCAAAGATGGCAATGAAGATGGTGGACTCATGACCTCACCACAGCCACCCATGGCTCTTTGAAGGTGGCAATGAAAATAACGGACCCATGATCTCACTGCAGCCACCCACGGTCCTTCGAAAATAGCATTGAAGATAGCGAATCCTTGTCACATCCAATCTAACTTTTGGGCTCACACTTAGCCAGCCTTCGAGCTTGCATTCAAACTAGCCTTTTAACTTGCATCCAAGCCAGCCTTTAGGGTCACATTTAGCCAGCCTTCAGACTCGCATCCAAGTAAACCTTCAGGCTTACACTTAGCTAGCATTTGGGCTCACATTAAACTAGCCTTTAGGTTCACACCTTAACCAACCTTCAGTCTCGAACCTAACTAGCCTTCGAGCTCGCACTTAGCCAGCCTTCGGGCTCATATCTTAACTATCCTTAGGGCTCGCACTTAGTTAGCCTTCAGGTTCACACTTAGCTAGGCTTCGAGTTCACACTCAGCCAATCCTCAGACTCGCATCTTGTATCCAAACTAGCCTTAGGCTCACATTCAAGCCAATCTTCAGGCTCGTATCTAAGCAAACCTTTAGGCTTGTATTTAGCCAGCTTTCAGGCTTACACTCAGCTAACTCTCAGGATCACACCTTAGCTAGCTTATGAGCTCACATTCAAACCAGACTTTGGACTCACACTTAGCTAGATTTTAAGCTCATATTTAGTCAATCTCTAGATTTACATTTAGGCCAATCTTTAAACTCGCACCTAGTTAGCCTTGGGCTTACACCTCTAAGCTAGCTTTCGAGCTTGCAAACTAAGCCAACCGTTAAGTTTGCACATTTAAGGTCAAGTTACGAGTCCACCTAAAATTATCATAAATAACCAAAAATCCTCAAATTAAACTACTTAACATGAAGTAATTCAATCATATTGAAATTGAATTCAGCCAAAAAAAATAGACCCAAGTTGACTTAAATGGACCTAAATTAATCAAACAAATGGACTAAAAGTCTGAATTGAGCTAGACTCCCAAAAATCCAAATTTTAAATCAAGTTGAATGTGAATTGAACTAAGTTCAAATCAAATCCTAACTCAGTCAAATCAAGTCCAAACTAAAAGGATAAACTCAAAGTCAAATCAGAACCATGCTAGGTTGAGCTTGAACTGAAATCAAGTTGAATTAAATTGACTTGAATTTGAGCTGAAGTCTAGGAAACCCAAACTCTAAAGAGGTCCAACACAAGGTCAGACTTAACTCAAGCAAAATGAAATCGAACTCAGATCCAAACTATATTAGTCCCGATGAAACTAATTAGGGTCAAATTGAGTTTCATTGGGAGTGTTGAAACTTCAACAATACTCCAAGGCTGCGAATAAATGATGATGTCACCACCCTGACCTAAATCTAAATTAGTTCGAATAGAACAAAATGAGGTCAGACTAAGTTTCGCTGGGCTACAAAAGTCTTTAGCAATACTTTAAAGCTATAACTAACTCTATAAGCCATTGATGATACTACTAAACAAAAGAAGTTAATCGACAACATGCTCCAAGCAGTTGGTCATACTTCAAAGCTATACCCAACCCCATAAGCCATTAGTGATACTATTAAATTAAAAAAATTAATCGCTAATATGCTCCAAGCTGTTGGTCACACTTCAAAGCTATACCCAACTCCAGAAGTTGTTAGTGACACTATCAAATTAAAGAAGTTAATAGCTAATATGCTCCAGGCACTTGGTCACACTTCAAAGCTATAACCCAACCCCATAAGTCGTTGGTGATGCTATTAAATTAAAAAGGTTAATCACCAATATGCTCAAGGTTGTTGACAACACTTCAAAGTTATATCTAAACCCATAAGCCATTGGTGACACTATCAAATCAAAGAAGTTAATCGCCAACATGTCCAAAACTGTCAGCCGCACTTCAAAGCTATACCCAACCCCCTAAGTCATTAGTGTTGCTACCAAATCAATGAGATTAACTAATAATACGCTTAAAGTTGTTGGCCACATTTCAAGCTAATCAAGCCCAAAAGTAATTGACAATGCATTCATCAAGCTAGTCAACCCTAGAAGTAGTTGATAATGCATCCATTAAGCTAGTCAACCCCAGAAGTAGTTGATAATGCATCCATTAAGCTAGTCAATCCCAGAAGTAGTTGATAACACACTATTTAAGCTAGTCAATCCCACAAGCAGTTGGCAACGTACCCTTCAAGCTAGTTAACCCCACAAGCGGTTGATAGTGCATCCCTTCAAGCTAACCAACCCCAAAAGCAGTTAACAATGCATTCTTCAAGTTAATCAACCCCACATGAAGTTGATAATGTACCCTTCCAAGCTAGTCAACCACCAAAAATAGTTGATGATGTGATTTTCAACGCTATATCCAACCCCCTAAGCCATTATGATGCTATCGAGTCAATAAAGTCAACCAATAATATGCTCAATGCCATTGTTCACACTTCGAGCTAGTCAATCTCGCAAGCAGTTGATGATGCATCTTACAAGATAATCAACTCCAGAAGTAGTTCATGATGCACCCTTCGAGTTAGTCAACCCCAAAAGAGATTGATGATGCACTCTTCAAGCTAGCCAACCTCAAAAGCAATTAGTGACTTACACTTCAAACTAGTCAACTCTAGAAGTAATTGATGATGTGCCCTTTCAAGCTAGCCAACATCAGAAATAGTTGGCGATGTCCCCTTCAAGCTAGTCAACCTTAAAAGCAGTTGATGACACACCTCTTCAAACTAATCAACCCTAAAAACAGTTGATAATGTGATTCTCAAAATTATATCTAACCTCATAAGCCATTGGTGATAGTACCAAACCAAATGAAACTATCACCTATATCTTATCGGCTATGAAAATACTTAAAAAACTATAAGAGTTTATCGCCTATGTCTTACTAGTTATGAAAATATTTTAAGGTCAATGGAGTTATCACCAACGGCTTGTTGGTTAATGAAAAATACTTTCACCCAAACAAAATTATTGTCAACACCTTATTGGCTAATGAAAATACTTCAAATCATGATGTTGTCGCTAAAACTCAAAGCTATTAGAAACACTTCAAACTTCTCTCATTCCCTTTCATGTCCCATCAAACGATGTCATCAACACATGCCAAAGATTGAGTTGATCTGGGTCAAAAGCCATATGGTCCAGCATAGGTGGATAGGGCAATAGCACACATCAAAGCTTGTTCTCCACTCCTTATTTTTCTTTATTTCTTTTATGTTTTCTATAATTCTATGTTAAAATTCGTTGTAAAGTAAGGATATGCCATTGCTTAAACATATTTCCTTTCTTAAAATCAATCACATTTTTTTTGTCTCTATTTTATTAGTTAGGTTTCTCACTTTAAGAGGTTTCTAATAATCATTGAGATAATTAACAATAGGGGTATGTGCCTATTGAAAGTTAATATTTTCACAACACTAATAGCGCACTTCAAATTAAAATAAACTCTAATTTATGATTCGAGGCTGCTCCTGAGGTCTTCGCTATTCTGGGCTGCTAAAATTAATCCTACAAATTTTAACACACCCAGTGGGATATGACTACTCCGCCAAATGTAGAAACTTAGTTAATACGATAGAGATACTGATAAGGTACAATTATGATTAAAGACTGATCAATTATGTTTTGTTTTACAGAAGAAAGAATCAAACGGTAATAATGAAGAACATCTTTACCCCAAGATACAATATCATCCTAGGGGCAAAATCAACTGTGCATTTACCTCAATCAATGGTTGCTACAGAAGTAGCTGAAGTTCAGATCAAGTTCAAGACCATCTCTGAAGTTGTCCAGTTCAAGAAGGTACCTACTATTGCACCAATTAAGGTTGCCCTCATACAAAATTAGCTTATTTATTGCCTTTCATCAAGGGAAAGGAGGCCCAATATTGTCATTCCTAATGAGAAAGGCTATTTGAATGAAGTGCTAGAAGTCATACCTCAACCAAAAAGGATATCAGTCTTTCAGAGGCTAGGACTGAAATGAAATTCAGTCTTTGGCTGCCTTTACCCAACCTCTCATAGGGGGCAATCAAAAAGCAAATATGGAATAGGCATTGATGAAGAAGATCTCATTCTAGCTATCACAAGTAAAGAAAAAGCTACTGAAATCTTTAGCCAACTTGAGAAACCTACCTCTCAAACGAAGTCAGTTATTATTATTCCTACCTCCATCTCCTTCACTCCATTAAGTAATTTAGAGAAGGATAGGAGCAAATCACAGAAGACATATTCTTGCCTTAAAATTATGGCAAAAGGGTGAATCACGAAACAAAATCACAAGAGTCATCGTAAAATTATAACCCAACATAAGGGTTCACCAAATGAGACCACCCATACTGTCAGAGTTATTTCTCATCAGGACTCTAGGAAGGATCGCAAGCCTGCATCCCAATTGACTAAATGCTAAAAGAATATTATCTGAGTGAGATTTATTGATGAAAAAAATCCAAGAGGAGAGGGTTCTTGTGGACTATTCCTTACTACCACACCAAAGAGAAGCTGTGGCAACTTGTTGCATGAGTAGACTCTTGAATGAAATGACTTGACTGATAAGAGAAGTTAGTCTCAACTCAAAGCCTAAATTTGATCTTCAAAATATGAACCATAATATTCTGATAGAAGCCTTGGCAATAATTAAAAGCTCCAATCTAATCAAGAAGTGACCATAGAAGTGAACCTATATCGATTCTAGAATGCTGGATTATATCACACAATGGTGAAATCTCAGCATTAAATGTGAATAATCCATGAGCTAATTTGAAGAAGTGAACCTAGTTCTCAGTAACATAAGGGAAGAATGGATGACACCTTATATGAGCGCCTCTTCTATCCATACCTTTTGATACCTCATTATGCAAGTCAAGAAGCTGAAAAGGATTGGTTTGCCAACCTTATCTAATTCACAAAGTTTCAAATCAAAAAAAAAATAAGGTAAAACACAGAGAGTCTTCCAAAAATATGAGGGTTGTATTCACAGCAACTAAGTAAAAGAAACCTCTAAACCCCACCATGAACAAGGGTAATCCTTAAAAGTCACCAAGTGTTGGAGAAGATGGAGAAGTGGAATGATCCAATGATCTTCAACAAAGGCTTAGAAGAAAATATTCTTTCAAAAGAGAAAGAGTAACTAAAAGTTTCTAGCATGCCCTGAAGTTAGGCCTCCAATTGTTAGCCCATCCAATTTTCTGAAAAGGACATGCATAATCTAAGAGGCAAAGCGAGGCCAATAAAATAGATTACCTGAACTATTACCCTTACCACAAAGTTTTGGGGCATACCATTGAAGAATGCTATATGTTCAAGGATTGGGTCGAGAAGCAATATCGAGAATGCAAGCTAACTCTCTCAAAAGTAGCCCTATTCAAAACACCCATCGAATACATCATATTACTGTGTTTGAGAACTATGAACCGCTTGCTGAAATCCTTTTTGGGGAAGAAGCATAATGTACTCCTAAATAAGGGCACTTATAGAATGTATACATTTCAAAAAGGCTAAAACAATTAATGAAAAAGATGACTAGAAATCCTAGAGAGCCTGGGATGGTGATGAAGAAGGCTTCATTGCAGTAAACTACTTCACCTATATGAAGCCTCAAGAAGAGAAAGAACAAGAGCAAGAAAAAGAAGTTGATTCAGCCAAATGAATATAATATTAAGAAATCTGCCATCCAAGAATATATCGATGCTTTGAATGAATATGTTCAAGGAGAAAGAAACCAAGTAACTCTTAAAAAATTCTTCCTTGACAAACTCAAAATTTTACTAGAGGACCCTAACGTGGGAAATGAAAAAAGTGAACTTCCGGTGGAAACATGCTCTGCCATATTTATGGTTAAAGGTTTAAAACCAAGCTAATTCCCATTCTATCACTTTAATAATATGGAAATTCAGGATGTAAGGTAAGAAAAGGCAAATAGATTCACTCTGGATTTTACTGATCAAATAAGAGATCCCATAAATCTTCTTGAGAGCTGCTCCCATGATGATTATCTTAGAGAGTGGTGCACGCGAGTACGACTATGACATGCTTAAACTACATCTAGATACTATGAAAGAACTAGCTACAACTAACTTAAGATTTGTTAAGGGGCAAATGCAAATGTTGAATGAGCATATGAAGGCCTTGGCTGCCCACATGGAAAGTGTGACAAATACGACTATGCTTTGTGAGAAAGTCGAGGGGATGGAGAAGGTGCTAGCAAAAAAGATAAAATCATATAAAAGACCTCATAGGGGTAGCGAGAAATCACTTACCAATCCTCCTCGAGATCAAAATGACCACTCATGCCACTTACTTTAGAGATAGGTCAAGAAAGCTAGATACTATCAAAGAAAGTTATCTAAGTCTATGATAACTTGTCACATGGTGACTCATACATCTAAGATAAACACTGATAAGCTCCTATCTTAGCATCTATCGGGCAATCTAGTAACTAATGCTCAACTCACTAGGTTTGTTAATGTCCCGGTCTTACAGCTTGTTGAGGAATGCACTTTTCCAACTTTAGAGGAATAATGCATACAAGGCACGAATGATAAATACGACTCCATGTCTGACTCAAAGTAAATTTATAATTGCTTTGAGAGGCCCTACACTAGCAAACGCCAAAGAAAAAAAGCAAGCATTTCGGGGGAGGATCAAACAAGCTAATACGAAAGCTCATTCTACCCTTGCATCAGATCAATCTGAATATCCACAGTCAAGCCAATCTAGACATCTACAGAAGAGACATCCTAAATATAAAGTCCTAAAGAAGGTTATGCCAGCAGATGAAATAGAAGGGTTTATCCAAAGAGTTTCTGAAGACTTCTCTACAAGAAAGCCCCACGTACCTAATTCTAATATTGAAGGGATGATTATCAACTAGTCACATCCTCCAATAACATTCAGAAAACTACTGACTAGGAATAAGGGTCCACTACCTTTTGTTGCGTGATTAGCTTGAGAAGTGATTCTGAAGACGAGCCTTATTGGTCTAATAATGCCAGATCTCAACTGAGGAGAGCAAATTAGGTACAACTCCGAGGTGAAAAGCTGCTACCTCCAAGATAAGCTCCAATGCCTAAGGATAAGAATATCTCTAAGGATAAGAAAAAGAAAATTTAGATAAATTGGGGGTATTAAGTCCTCACAAGCTAAACCTATACCCAAAAAAGTAGAATACAACATAGACACCCACCCCAAGAAGATCTCTGCGATACTGAGTGTACTTGATGCATTGATGATGTCATAAGAACTCAAAGATATACTAGTGCACATCTTATATAATTCAGCCAACTACCAAGTATATTTCGCTAAAGAGAAGATAAAGGAGTCTTTGTGTGTATGCCAAACGCTCGCTATCACCTTCACAAATGATGACCTACTACCTAGAACAACAGATGACAATAGACCGTTGTATGTCACAAGGAACATCGATGGGATCAAGATCAATTACATCCTAATTGACCCAGGTTCCTCAGTCAATTTGATAACTCTCCAAACTCTAAGAGCTCTGACTTTGGACATGTGTCACCTATAGTCCGAGATTGTAATCATATAAGGGTTTAATTAAAATAGTCAAAGAGTTATAGGGACCATAACAATCCCTTTGAAAGTGGACAAAATGATGACAAAGGTCAAGTTTTATGTGATTGATACTGATGCATCATACAAAGCACTACTAGGAAAGCCGTGATTATATGAAAATAAAGTAGTACCATCAACCATATATCAATATCTCAAATACATTGAAGATAATGAAAAACACAAAATTAACATAGATGTACACCTTATTGATATTCATGAAGTGCATTATGATGATGCAAAATAATATCAAAGATTTGACACTGATAGGAGGTTTGCTTCCATCAGTCGAGTAAAGTAAAAAATTGCTAGTCTGATTTTTGCTCCTCCTCACCTAGAAAGCGATTCTAACCTAGCCTTTTTAAATGAAGAAGCCTTGCAAGTGTGCCTGGGTGATTATACTTCTGACAAAAATGATAATAAAGGTCAAATGGGAAGTACTTTCCTTATTACTAAAGTTCCAAAAGGCTTATTTAAGTCATTAGGTGAGCTGAGTATCAATATCGTGGAATAATTAATAACTTTCTACATTCCTCTATGGCTCAAAGGAGAAAAGGAAATATATTTTACAAGACAATCTCTTGTGTCCCAAGTGATAACTTGATCCAAAAAACTGGTGTCCTCCTTGGAGAAGAATGCCCCTTATATAATGAATACAAGTTGAAGAAAATAAGACATATCCTAAACAAGGAAAATATTTACAATTATTATATGTATAAAATCAGCCATAGAATCTGCTAACTTTGGTATAAAATCAGCCATAGAATCTGCTAACTTTGGTATAAAATCAGCCATAGAATCTGCTAATTTTGGTTTGCAATCAGCCATAAAATCTGCTATCTTTGAATGACTAGCTAATTCCTTTGACATCCCCCCTCAAATTGATGCGGGTAAGTCAACAAGCATCAATTTGCTAACAAGAAAGTTATGTCGCTGTCGTGTCATTGGTTTGGTGAAAATATCCGCAATCTGTAGAGTAGTGGAGATATGTGGGAGAGTGATAACTTGGCGATCATAGGCCTCCCGGATAGAGTGACAGTCAACCTCTATGTGCTTTGTGCGTTCATGGTAGACAGGATTGGCTGCAATTTGGATGGCACTAGTGTTGTCAGCATGTAAGGGAGTAGGTTGATCTTGGGTGAAACCAAGCTCTGTTAAAAGACCACGTAACCAAATGATTTCTGAGCATGCAGTAGACATGGCACGGTACTCCGCCTCAGTGGATGATTTGGAGACCGAGTCTTGCTTCTTGCATTTCCAAGAGATAAGAGCATCACCAAGAAACATACACCATCCGGTAGTTGATTTTCTTGTGTCCGGACAACCAGCCCAATCTGCATCACTATAGGCCTGTAGTTTGAGGGAAGAACCAGTAGGGAAGAATAAGCCATGACTTTGTGTGCCCAGGATATATCTGATGATGCGGCGGACTGCAGATAGGTGGAGATGCCGAGGGGCTTGCATGAACTTGCTGACAATATGGACAGCATAAGAGATGTCCGGGCGGGTGATAGTTAAATAGATAAGACTTCCAACCAGCTTGCGATATAAAGTGGGATCCTCAAGAAGTTCCCCTTCACCCCGTCGATATTTTACATTAATTTCCATTGGGGTGTCAACAAATTAGTGTTTGTGAGTCCTGCTAGCTGAACCAAATCCATAATATACTTGTGTTGATTCAAGAAGATACCTTAAGGCTGATGATGCACCTCTAATCCCAAAAAATAGGTGAGTGGGCCGAGATCTTTCATGTGGAAAATAGAGTGCAACAAATTCTGAAGTTTAGATATAGCCTTCATATCAGAACCGGTGATGACAACGTCATCCACATAAACAAGAAGAACAACTATGCCCTTGGATGTCCGTTGGAGAAAAAGTGAGGAGTCATACTGGCTTTGTGTAAATGAAAAACTAAGGAGGGTCGATCGAAACTTTTCAAACCATACTCGTGGTGCCTGCTTCAATCCATACAAAGAGCGTTTTAGTTTGCAAACTTCATTAGGGAAAGAAGTGGGCATACCGTAGGGAAGTTTCATGTAAACTTCCTCCTTGAGATCACCATGCAAGAAAACATTCTTTACATCCATTTGATATAAAGACCATGATTGTGATGCTGCTAGGGCGAGTATTGTTCGTACAGTGATCATTTTGGCTACTGGTGCGAAGGTTTCTTCATAATTTAGGTCATACTCTTGCTTATTGCCAAGAACCACCAATCTAATCTTATAACGTTCTATGGATCCATCAGAACGGAGCTTGATAGAAAATACTAACTTACTACCAAGAGGTTTCACAGATGGTGGACACGGTACAATATCCCATATTTGGTTTTCTGCAAGTGCAAGAAGTTCTGTTTCAATAGCTCTCCGCCAACATTCATGCTCCATAGCCTGCTTATAGGATGATGGAATAGGAATAGAGGACAAGGTGGCTGTCAAAGATAAAGGAGAGGTGAAACCATACCTATCTGGTGGTTTACGAACTCGAGTACTTTGTCTGAGAGGTGCTGGTGCAGTTGTTGGAACAGGATCAACATTAAGGGAATGAGCTGGAGGGGGCCCGAGAGGTGCTGGAATCTTGCGTCGTTGGTAGACTATGAGAGGCTTTAAAGGCATGGAATCTTCAGAATGATTAGTAAACATTGGCAAAACAGAGAATGAAGGAGAAAGATCATCCTTGTGTGTGGAAAAAAAATACTGATTTTCAAAAAAAATCACATTTCGAGAAACCCGAATACGTCGTAGGTTGGAATCATAACAAAGAAAACCTTTTTGGTGCACCGAATAGCCTAGAAAAGCACATTGAACAGCTTGAGCTGTTAGTTTTGTCCGTTCGTGTGTAGGAAGATGAACATAACACACACAACCAAAAGTATGAAGATTAGAGTAATTTGGGGTATGACCAAATAACCGAAAGAAAGGGGAAACATGATTCAAGGAAGGAGAAGGTAACCTATTGATGAGATAGACAGCAGTTGAGAGAGCTTCACACCAAAAACGAGAGGGTACAAATGACTCTAATAGGAGGGTGCGAACAACATCTAGAAGGTGTCGATTCTTTCTTTCGGCCACCCCATTCTGTTGAGGGGTTGAAGGACAAGACCTTTGAGAAATTATACCATTGGTTTGTAAAAATTCTTGAAATAAATGAGACATGTATTCTCCCCCATTATCAGAACGAAGAATTTTGATACGAGCAGAAAATTGGGTCTGAATATGTGCATGAAAAAGCTTAAAGACAGAAAACAATTCATCTTTAGAATGCAGAAAATAAATCCATGTGAAGCGACTATAGTCATCAATAAAAGTGACAAAATACTTGTAATTAGCATGGGAAGTAACTGGCGCCATTCCCCACACATCACTATGTATCAAATCAAAAGGCTGGACTACTTTAGGTGTGTGAGTGGGAAATGGCAGAACTTTACTTTTTCCAAGCCTACAAGAATTGCAATCAAATTGAACAGTACTAAGAGATGGTGACCCTTTATTGCCAAGTAAACCAGAATTTAGCAAAGTATAAAGCACATTAGAGTTTGGATGTCCAAGGCGTTTATGCCATGCTCGGTAATCAACATAAGCAGAATTGCAAGTGATAATAGATGAAGAGGAACATGAAGACATAGGAAACTGAAGAGGAAAAAGACGTCCAATTTTAGGCCCCCTTGCGATCATCTTCCCCGATTGCTGATCCTGCACCACACAACCAGATTTAGAAAATTCCACTTTACAATCATTTTCAACTAATTGTCCAACAGAAACAAGATTAGTGGTAAGGTTAGGAGAGACAAAGACATTGGTTATGGATGAAGAAACATCACCAGTGGCAGTGATAGGTAAGGAATTTCCATCAGCTGTATAAATCTTGAGATTTCCAGGATATTTATTTACATTGGTGAGGAATTTAACATTGTTTGTCATGTGATGGGAAGCTCCAGAATCAAAGTACCACGGTGAAGGTTTAGAGAAAGGTTTACCTGAGAGTCCTAATGCGGAAAATGTAGAAATGATCATTTGCTGAATCATTTCAGGTGTCACAGATTGAATAGGAGCAGGAGCACTTTGTGTCAGATGAGCTTTATCCTCAGAACTACCAGCATTAGAAGAACCAACTGAGACAGTGTATGCCGTTCCAGATCTCTTGGGAGGTCGAATAGGACATTCCTTGATAATATGTCCATCCTTTTTGCAATAGTTGCAGAATTTTTTTGAACAACTTGAAGCATAATGGCCAAATTCTTTGCAGCAATAACACTGAATAGTACTCATGTCCTTACCTTTTGACTTGCCTTGGGCTACAAAAGCCATAGGAATAGGAATGGATTTAATTTGTTCCATGGTGGCTTGAGTGAGAAGCCGTTGTTCCTCATGAAATAAATCATTAAGACATGCATCTAAGGATGGAACAGTTTCCCGATTCATAAGATTAGATCTGGTGCTTTCAAATTCAGATCTCAATTTCATAAGAAATTGATCCCTCTTAGTAGTTTCATGTACAGATTGAACAGAAATAAGACCTTCGGGAGGTAAGGTAGCATAGACAATATCAGTATATTCAGCCCAAAGATTCATGAAGATAGAATAAAAATCTGAGATTGAGAGACTGCCCTGTTGAAGACTTGCTAGCTCGTATTCAAGTTGAAACCGACGAGCAGTGTTGTGTTGACTATAGAGTTTTTTCAGATAATTCCACATTTCAGCTGCAGTTTTGAAGGGTCGAAGATTCAAGATGATGTTGGATTCTACAGATCCTAGAATCCATGTCATGATTTGAGCATCCTTGACTTCCCACTTGGAGTGCTCATCCTTGTCTTTGTCAGGTGCAGGTTTGCTGCAATCAATATGACCCCATAGATCTTTGCCTTTGACAAATATATTGAAGTGAAATGCCCAGGCTGAGTAGTTTTTGCCATTGAAACGAATCAAGAATTCATGCTTGTCTGAAGACATGAGGCTGAGATAACTTGATCAAAATAACTAAGAATAATGAACTGAACTAGGACTGAGAGAAAGAGACACAGGAGAATTCAGAACTCAAGCTCTGATACCATGATAACTTGATCAAAAAAACTGGTGTCCTCCTTCGAGAAGAATGCCCCTTATATAATGAATACAAGTTGAAGAAAATAAGGCATATCCTAAATAAGGAAAATATTTACAATTATTACAGGTATAAAATCAGGCATAGAATCTGCTAACTTTGGTATAAAATCACCCATAGAATTTGCTAACTTTGGTATAAAATCAGCCATAGAATCTGCTAACTTTGGTATAAAATCAGCCATAGAATCTGCTAATTTTGGTTTGCAATCAGCCATAAAATCTGCTATCTTTGAATGACTAGCTAATTCCTTTGACACCAAGCACACATGAAATCTTAGGGACTGAAGATCTAATTAATGATAGTGACCATCAACCGATAGTCATGCCTAAATATTTCTTAGATCAACTTCATTAAATAATTAACAAATCTGACTATGAACATCTACAAATAAAGAGAGAGAGTTGTTTCTTTAGGAATTTATGAGATCCACCATAAGGATGTGCTTATATTGCTAGAAGAGGAAGCAAGAACACCAAAGGACTAGGCTATATTGTCCCAAATGCTCACATATGTCTTATAATCACTATTTAACCTCTCTCCGATATTCAAGATGACCAGATTGCATCAATGCCCACTGAACATGCACCGAAGTGGCTGCAACTTCTCAGATATTACAAGAAGGTAACATCCTCGGTGAAGTTTCAGCAAAATCAAAAGAAATGGGGCATGATGAAGCCAAAATGCCTTCAGACGAACTTTCACTAAACCTCACTCAATATGTCGAATCACTTGGTGAAGCAATAATTCTCAAATCAAAAGAAGCTCCACTAGAACTTAAGGATGGGGGCCAAGCCATAGTCAATGAACTAATAGAGATTAACCTAGGCTCAGAGGAAGACCCTAAGCTAACTATTATCAACATTCAACTTTTAAAAGAAAGCCAAACCAAGTTCAAAGAAGTGCTCCAAGAGTACATTGACTATTTTGCATGGAGTTATAAAGAGATGCCTAGACTGGATCATGAAATTGTAGTCCACAAGTTGGCCATCAATCCTGAGCTTCCTCCTATCAAACAAGCACCTAGGAAGACGAAACTCAACCTATAATAGAAAGTGATAGAAGAAATAAAAAAATTAATTAAAGCAGGTTTCATCAGAGAGAAAAAATATCCAGACTAGGTGGCAAGTATCGTGCCAGTGAAGAAAAAGTACGACCAAATTTGCATTTGTGTAGACTACAGGAACTTGAATAAAGCATGTTAAAAAGATAATTTTTTATTGCCAATAATGAAAATCATGATTGACAATATGGTCGACTTCGAGATATTCTCTTTTATGAATGGCTCTTCAGTATATAACCAAATTAAGATGCATCTTGATGATGAGAAACACAATATTTAGGACACTAATTGGCATTTACTGCTACAAGGTGATGCCCGTTGAGATCAAGAATGTAGGCGCTACTTATCAAAAGGCTATAGCTTAAATATTTAATGACCTCATACACCAGTTAGTGGAATGTTATGCCGATAACTTGGGGGTCAAAACTAAGTCCAAAGACATGCATGTTCAAGACCTAAGAATGGTACTTAACCAACTTAGGAAATATAATTTAAAGATGAATCCTATAAAGTGTGCTTTTGGGGTATCATTGGGAAAATCCATCAGCTTTGTTGTCAGACATCGAGTAATTGAAATCGATCCATCCAAGATCAAAGTTATCTTGGATATGCCACCACCCAGCACCTAAAGCAATGGAGGTCATTCTAAGGTCGACTCATATACATAAGAAGATTCATTTTAAACCTCTCTGGAAAATACAATCATTTTTCCAAGTTGATGAAGAAGGATACTTCATTAATTTGCGATCAAGACTACCAATAGGCCCTTGAAGAGATTAAGCAGTATCTCCTAAAGCCACTAATCCTGTTAGCACCTCTACTCGATAAACCCCTTACCTAGAATAATAAAGAGGGGAAAGAAAATACACTCTACTATATAGTAGAATGCTAGTGAGGGTAGAAAGCAACTATTCCCCTATCTAAAAGCATTGTCTGGTGCTCATATTCGCAGTCAAGAAGCTGAGGTATTATTTGCTTTCTCATTAAGTCATTTTAATATCAAAGGTTGATCCCATAAAATACCTAGTGATTAGGTCTGTACTTACTAAGAGGCTAGCAAAGTGGGCTTTAATTCTCATGAAATATGATATCAAGTCCACTTCTCAAAAGACAGTTAAGGAGCAAGCCCTTGCTGATTTTCTAGCAACTCATCCAATACTGGACGATTCCCCTTTGAGTTATGAGCTTTCTAACAAAGAAATCCTTTTGGTCAAAGAAGGAGAACCTTACTAGAAATTATACTTTGGTGGAGCACATTTATCAAACTAGAGATCCAACCAAAGCTTTCACAAATTAAAGCAGACATTGGACTCATTTATGTCACTCCAAATGAGGGCATTTTATGATACTCCTACTCCCTCTCAAAACCATACACAAATAATGAAGCTGAATATGAAGTCCTAATTGCAAAACTGAAAATGACCCTCAATATGAAAATATCACGCCTACATATTTTTGGTGATTCGCAACTGGCTATTAGCCAAGTCCAAGGTGAACATAAAGTCAATAAATCCAAGCTCTTGAAATACCATGAAAAGGCTCAAGAGCTCAAAAAACAAATCCCACATATTCAAATAACTAAGAATGTCTGGTCCATCAATGCGAAAGCTAACTCCTTAGCCAAACTAGCCAAGGCATTGGCTGACTCTGATTAGAAAGAAATTCTAATCATAGTTCATAGTAGACAAGTAATGAGCTCAGTCTTCAGCATCAAGCATAAGAGAACTGAAGCTAAATTGATAGAAGAGACCACAAATTCGAGAATATCATTCACCGATAATCTCAAAAATGGAGTACTCCCAGAAGATAAATATACATGGACACAACTTAGAAAGAGGATTGCGCACTTTCAGCTTATCAATGACACTCTTTATAAAAGGTCCTTTGATCAATTACTTTTGCGCTATCTCTCAAACAAAAAGACCAAAGAAGTTATGTATGAAGTACATCATGGGGTCTGTGGGGCTCATCAATTGGGTTTAAAAATAATGATAAAGATCAAGCATATAGCCTACTATTGGCCTATGATAGCGGGAGATTGCAGCGAATGTGCAAGATATCATCTATGCCAAATTCATGGTGACTTCATCCATGAATACCTAAATCCTCTACATTCAACAGTATCCTTATAACCATTTGAGGTATAAGGTATAGACATTATCAGCTCAATCAAACCATCTTCATCTAGGGGCTACCGCTTCATACTAGCAGCGACCAATTATTTTTCTTAATAGGCTAAAGCGATTCCATTGAAAGAGGTAAAAGTAGATATTGTTATTCGCTTCTTTCAAAAAAATATCTTATACCAATTTGGTATCTCTCGAAGGATTATTTCTGATAATGAACCATCCTTCAAAAGCTTTAATGTAGGATGATTCGTGCATCATCATAAGATAAATTAGAGATATTCATCCATTCACAATGCGAGAGCCAATGGACTTATTGAGGCATTCAACAAGACCTTTTTCAAGATTTTAAAAAAAGTTATTGTCAGAAAGAAGAAAGACTAGCACCAAAAGCTTGCTGAGGCACTATGAGCCTATCGCACTACATATTGAACCCCTACCCAATTAATTCCATATGCATTGGTGTTTGGGACTAAGATAATCTTACCACTAGAAGTGCAAATCCCCTCTATGAGGACCGCCTAGTAAGAAAAAATTATGAAAGAAGACGACATTTGTCTTTGCCTCGATGAGTTAGACTCCTTGGATGACACAAGGCTCGTAGTCGAGAAAAACCTGAAATATATCAAGCACAAATGTTTAATACTTACAACAAAATGACTTGGCTTAGGTCTTTTCAAAAGGGAGAAATGGTCTTAGTCCTGAAAAGACCAATAATCCCAAATTGAAAGCAAGTTCAAGCCTAATTGGAAAGACCGTTATATCGTTGAAAGGATATTTAAAGGAAAATCTTACCAATTGATCAATGATAAGAGAGAAAGAACTATACTACCAATTAACAATCGTTTTCTCAAAAGGTATTATGCCTAAGCCCTGAAAGCAATAATAATAACAACCAAAAGTGTCGATATTTTGTCTATGGTGGAATGTCTAGTTAAATATACACTCCATGTTTCTTGGGCAAAACATGGATGCAAAATCCTATCCAATTTGTGTGATGGTTAAGTCCATGCCCAATAAAAGCCCACTCATTGTGGCAAGTCAAATCCACTTTACGTGGCAATATAAGTTCATACGTGGCAAATCAAGTCCATTTCTACGTGGTAACCCAAGTCCACCTTCACGTAGTAAATTAAGTCTACTTCCACATGGCAACCAAAGTCCACTTCTATATGGAAAACCAAGTCCACTTCCATGTGGCAAATTCTACATGACAAAGGAAACTCAATGTGATAACACAATTCCATCATCACAAATGGAGAAATCAAAACTCGTTCACTTAGCTGGGGTGCAAAAAGAAAAAAAAAGGGCGAGAGAGGGGGGGGGGGGGGACATATGAGGTTACAAGGTCAAATCTAATGCAAAGCAAAGAAATTTCATAAAGCAATAATAATATTTATAAATAAAGAAGATCAAAACAAGTAGAGTCTCTACATAAAGAAGATAAGCATAATCCCAAGATACATAAAGCCTAAATTTTGCTCCCGATGACTGCAGCAACTCAATAGTCACTCACTCACACCTCTCCATCGTCTCCCAAAGGGGCAAGTGATGCATTATAAGGTGGAAAGATTTTTAAGAAAAGAAGAAAATAATGGGTCATTATCTGATGCCGGTAATGATGAATGGATACCCATGGATGCAAATATCCCTCGACTAAAGCATGACCCAAGAACCGAGTCTACACTAAGGGCAAGATTAGTACATGCATAATATAAAGTTTGGCAAAGCTCAGATGTTCCTTACCATCATAGTCTGAAATGTCGTCAGGAGGGACTCCAAAATCATCATCCGTCTAAAAGAAGAGGGGTTTTCAGTCAAAAGAGGAAAGAAAAGAAAATGAAGTTACTGGCACCTAAGGATACTTACATCTGATGAATGGCCAGCTGATGCAAGCAATGGAGAAGCTAGTCAAACCGCTCTACTCAAATCTATATTAAGAGACTGGTGTACTGGTGTTAGTGAAAGAAGAGTCGCTCTTGGTCCTACATCCATATCAATAATCGAAAATAAGGAAACTGAGTCCCGAGATACTATTATGTGAACCTACCTCCACACTCCCACCTACAAGCGAGCCTACATGTGCCACTAGGTGCCTTGAAGCATCAGTCACAAGGCAATCATATATTAGTCGAGGCACCTTTTACCTCAGGTTCAATCTAAGACCTGTATTACCCTGTAAACGGGCATCGCTAACTTTACAAGAAGGGATGAATCTCTCTCTGCTAGATCCAAAGCAAGCAAATTTACAAGTTGGGGCCTTTTGTGCCTCTCGAGTCCTCAGCTGTTTTGACCCTCTGCTGCTCACTGCTTGCCTTTCCTTACTATGTGAACCAGGCTCATTTTGGAATAGGAACTTAGGATTAATGTGAAAATATCCACTCATACTATCAAACCACACTGTGGTGTAGGAACGAAATACCTTAGCTTCACGCTCAATGTTGGTAATATAATACTCTAAATCATCCTGGATACGAGTGAGATGTAGCTAATACCTTGCTAATTGGCCAAGACATGATGATGGTGAAGGAGCAGGAACATTCTCAAGAAGACCTTGGTCATACCTGAACTACCAATCAAATCAATGTGGATTATATGACTCCATAGCTAAATACTCTTTGAAACGAAGTGGAAGCATGTCATGCCTCAAAGAAATGATATACTCATAAACCCCTGAAGATAAGAGAAGACAAGCCACATTTACTAACATTTTAGAATCATGAAGACTAAAGGGAAAAGTTTGCCACTCAAAATTTTGGGACTCTCGCACATGCATCCTAGCCTCTTTTAGGGAGAAAGTAGAGGCGGTTGTACCCATAATTTGAATCATCTCGGGGACAAAGACCAAATGTGACTAATATAGTTTTTTGATTTCATCACTAGGCTCCAACTCAATATACATCCTCTTAAAATGGGCATAAATTCAAGCATAAAGAAAATGAATGGAGAACCAAACCGAAGAATTATCTGGTCCTGTGGGACTATCCACCATCACTCTGAGATCAACATATATTGAACCTAGCACCATAGGGGCCAAGGCAACCTTCCTCCTATGTGCCATCTTACAAACCATCACAAATGTCTCAGGATAGATATTCTACCCATTGTGTAGCATGACAAAGCAGCAAAACCATAAACTGATGAAGGTAGCAAAATAAATCTAGAGATTGAATTTTGAAAAGATATCTTCTGTGTCACCCATAATCCTGTCAAATTTAGTTGGCTCACTTGTCAAACTTCTTTCATTAAAGATCTCAATTTAACGGTTGAAATATACCCTCTTCTGATTATTTGGGAAGTGTGCCACCAACCACTCATAAACTCTAAGGAGATCGCACAAAGCATAACTGAAGTCAAGGCCTGCATAATGGTTAGTAGGTATGTACTCGTTATAAAAGTCCCTAAGGATGAGAATACTAGCTAGTTGCCTTATATCCCATAAGAAAATACTGACCTCGCCATATGGAGTATGGAAGGTATTAGTAGCATGATTCCACATCTTGATCACACCACACAAAATCCATAAGTCTCTAGCATATTGTCCCTTAGATGCTATGACTCCTCCCGGGACACCGAGCCCCACAAGTTGGGTTGAGAACTAAGAACTACATTATCAACTCACTTTGAATAACTATAAAGTTGCGATGAGAACTAAGACACTACATCATTAACCCACTCTGCATAACTCTATAGAGTTGGTACTATACCGGTAAGTGAGAATGATTGCCTTCAAGTAGATGAGCACTGTTAAGAATGCAAAACCCCAAGGTCTCTAAAGATTCTCGCTATCTGAAATGCCCAACTAGCTCGAATATGAAGCAACCACCTACCCTATCAGCACACGACATCCCTTCCTTCAAAAAGCAGGCTAAAGGATGATAATTATCGAAATGCACCCGCTTTCGATGTTCTTGGGACTAGTATGCAATGGCCACTTCAGCATCGGTCCCAAAGATTGGGAGAAAATGACATAAGACCAAACTACCTTTCTCCCCAATCCTCTCCATCACGAAGGGTTCCATGGTAGCTTCAAAAAAAATGTGTGAATTGGGCAAATAAGAGAGGAAGGGCAAAGAAAAGAAAATACACCATTGTGAGGAGACAAAAGAATAAACATGCAAGCTTACCTATCAAACACTCACAGAAATGCTAAAGGGAAGTAAGGTGTCCACTTTTCTTTTCGCATTTACTCCCTTCACCAAGAAAGCTCATGAAATGGATGTGAAGAGGCACTTTATTTAAGTAAATTTTTAAACCTTACTCCAAATTTGAGTTGGATTCGTGAGAAGCCAAATTTAGACACTGGATTTGGGCCCAAATTGGAATTAAAGACTAAAAATAAGATTTAGACTAAGTTGAAATTTACAAATAAATCTTTCAAAATATTTTATTTGCAAATAAGCTCAAATTTGATTTAAAAAGGACATTCAGAATATTTACAAATATAACCTTTATGCAAAAAGCCTATGGAATTCATAAAATTATATTTTAATCCAAATTTTCTAGAAAATTTGTAAATAAGCCCCTCAAAAAATTTTATTTATAAAAAGTTCAAATTTTATTCAAAAAGACCCTAAAATTTTAAGTTTTTTACAAATATGTTTTTTTAAAAAAAGTCTCCCAAAATTTATAAAATTATATTTTGATACAATTTTTTCAAAAAATTTGTAAATAAATCTCTCAAAATTTTTAATCATAAATAAGTTTAAATTTTATTCAAAGGGACCATGAAAATTTTAGAATTTCTACAAACATATTCCTTTTATAAAGAAGCTCCTAAAATTTATAAAATTACATTTTTTTCAGAAAATTTTGTAAATAGCCCACTAAAAATTCATCATCTGAAAATAGTACAAAATTTGAATTCTCTCATCAGGAAAATAAATCTCAACCATTTACATGCCAATCACAAGATTTTGACATACAATTTCATCACCAATCAAATCCTATTTGTTTTCAAAATAAAATCAATTAAGAGATCAAGATCCAATCCCACTCATGTCACATTCCAAAATCAAACCTCCTAAATTTGCTTTCAAAATCCTCTTTGAAATCTATAAAAAAAAATTGAAAACTTGCATAGAAGATAGGAAGAGAGATCAGAACAATAAGAAATAGAAACAGAGATCAAAACAGAGCGAAGACTATCATTAGAAAATTCATCAAGAAAATCAAAGATTGAAGAGGTGAAATCTCAGACTTAGCTTTGTTATTCTTTTGTTCTCTCTGCCTGTTCTCCTCCTCTCACGTAGGGCTGTTAAGTGTCTTCCTCGTGCAACCACCGTGCCTTGCTGTGGCTTCTCCACGCCCACTTTGATAGCCTACCAATCGCTACTTCACTACCCTCACCGCCTCTTCGTAGCCTCCGTCAAGCGAGAAACCCTAGATAGAGCATCACTAGCGGATTGGCATCCATGGCATCCAATCTAAAGGTCTTCTTCAACATGGTAGTCGGTGGCATCGCAGTGGGCTTCATCGTGACTAACAAGGTCCCCCACATAGCAAAGAACTTCCATGTCCTCTGCACTAACGAGAAGGGCATCGGCCACGGTAGGAAGCCCCTCCACTTCAAGGGCTCGACCTTCCACCGATGACCCTGAGCTTCAAATGCCGGGGCAGTGACTTCACCACCAAGAATGGTACCAGAGGCAAGTCGATCTACGGCGCCAAGTTTGCCAATGAGAACTTCAGCCTAAAGCACACCAGGCTGAGAGTGCTATCCGAGGTGCACGCTAGACCCAAGACCAACAACTCCCAGTCCTTCATCTGCACGATGCCTTCCCCATCACAGCAAACACTGGCCAGATCTGGCCAGGAGATGACCAGATCCGGCTGAAAGAGGAAAGGGCAGGGTGCCTCCCACCTCACCGCAACCAAGGCCAGCCAGATTCAGCCGTCTCCAGCTAGATCTAGTTAGAGAAGAGACCGGGCCACTCCCAGCCCAAGTGTGGGAAGACCAAGAGAAAGAAAATGGCAAAAAGAAAAGCACGTATCATGGGAGTAAGGAGAGAAGAAATAAATAATAATAATAATAATAATAAAGTTGTTGTAAAACAATTTCTCTTGCCTCAATTTTTGGCACTATGACCTCATCGTAGCTAGCCTCGGCATCTCAAAGATAGCAATAAAGACCGCGGACCTATGACCTTGCCGCGGCCACCCGCAGTCCCTTGAAGATGGCAATAAAAATGGTGGATCCATGATCTTGACGCAGCAGCCCTTAGCTCCTTGAAGACGATAATAAAGATGGCAAATCCATGACCTTGCCACGGCTACCCGCATTCCCTTGAAGATGGCAATGAAGATAGTAGACCCATGACCTCGCCATGGCCTCTCGTAGCTCCTCAAAGAAGGGGATGAAATAGTGGACTCATGATCTCACTGTAGCCACCCACAGCCTTTCAAAGATGATGGTGAGATGACGAATCCTCGTCACATCTAAGCCATCCCTCAAGTTTGCACTTAGCAACTCTTCGAGCTTACACCCAGCAAGCCTTCAATCCGGCATCCAAGCCAGCCTTCGGATTCACACTTGGCTAGCTTTCGGGCTCGCATTCAACTATCCTTCAAGCTCACATCCAAGCTAGCCTTTGGGCTCGCATCTTAATCAGCCTTCGAGCTCACACTTAGTCAACCTTGGGCTCACACTAAGCCAATCTTCGAGCTCACACCTTAGCTAGCCTTTGGGCTCAAACCTAGCCAGCCTTCAAGCTTATATTCAACCAGCCTTCTGGCTTGCACTCAATCAGTCTTCGAGCTTGCATTCATGCTAACCTTTGGACTCACATTTTAGCCAACCTTCGAGTATGCACTTAGCCAGTCTTGGGCACACACTTAGCCAGTGTTCAGGCTCACACTTAACTAGCCTTCACGCTCACATCTTAGCCAGCATTTGGGTTTACACTTAGCCAACCTTTGGGCTTGCACTCAACTAGCCCTTGGACTTGCATCTTGTATCCAAGCCAGCCTTCGGGCTTGTATTCAAACCAGCTTTTCGAGCTCACACTTGGCCAGTCTTCAGGCTCACATCTAAACTAGCCTTCAAACTTGCATCTAAGCTAGCTTTTGGACTTGTACTCAGCTAGGTCTCAGGCTCACACCTTACCCAGCTGATGTGCTCACATACAAGCCAACCTTCAAACTTGCACTTAGCTAGTCTTTAGGCTCATATTTAGCCAGTCTTCAGGCTCACATCTAGCCTAGTCTTTGGAATCGCATTCAATCAACCCTTTGGCTTATATCTCTTAGCTAGCTTTCGAGCTCACAAACTAAGTCAGACCTTAGGTTAGCATATTTAAGACTGAACTACGGGTCTGCCCAAATTATCATAAACAACCAAGGACTCTCAAATCAAACTGCTTAACATAAAGTAATTCAATCACATTAAAATTGAATTCAGCCAAAACAAATAGACCAAGGTCAAGTTGACTCGAATGGACCTAAATTAATCAAACAAATAAACTAAAAGCCTGAATCAAACTAGATTCCCAAAAAATCCAAATTTAAAATTAAGTTGAATATGAATTAAACTAAGTTCAAATCAAACCTTAACTGGGTTAAATCAAGTCCAAATTAAAAGGACAAACTCAAAGTCAAATCAAAACTAGGCTAGACTGAGTCTGAACTAAAATTAAGTTAAATTAAATTGACTTAAATTTGAGTCAAAGTCCAGCAAACTCAGACTCTATAGAGATCCAAAACAAGGTCAAACTCGACTCAAACTAAATGTAATCAAACTTAGACCCGAACCATATTAGTCTCAATAAAACTATTAGGGTCAAACTGAGTCCCACTAGAAGTGCTAAAACTTTAGCAATCTCCAAGGCCATGAACAAAGAGTGGTATCACCACCTAACCTAAACCTAAATTAGGTTGAATAGAACTAAATGAGGTTAAACTAAATCTCATTGGGTGTGCTACAAAAGCCTTCGGCAACACTTTAAAGCTATAACCAACTTTATAAGATGTTGATGACACTAATAAACCAAAGAAGTTAATCGACAACACACTCCAAACTGTTGGCCATACTTCAAAGCTATACCCAACCCCATAACCTATTGGTGGCGCTATTAAATCAAAAAAGTTAATCGCCAATACGCTCCAAGTTGTTAACCACACTTCAAAGCTATACCCAACCTTAGAAGTCGTTGGTCTCACTATCAAATTAAAGAAGTTAATCGCCAATATGCTCTAAGCTCTTGATCACACTTCAAAGCTATACTCAACCCCATAAATCATTGGTGATACTATTAACGTAAAAAAGTTAATCACCAATACGCTCAAGATTATTGGTCACACTTCAAAACTATATCTAACCCCATAAGCTGTTGGTGGCTCTATCAAATCAAAGAAGTTAATGACCAATATACCCAAAACTATCCGCCACACTTCAAACCTATACCCAACCACCTAAGTCGTTGGTGATGCTACCAAATCAGTGAAGTTAACCAATAATATGCTTAAAGTTATTAGCCACACTTCAAGCTAATCAACCCCAAAAACAGTTGATGATGCATTCATCAAACTAGTTAACCCCAGAAGTATTTGATGGCATATTCATCATGTCAGTTAACCCCAAAAGTAGTTGATGACGCACCCATTAAGCTAGTCAACCCCAGAAACAGTTGATGACGTGCTCATTAAGCTAGTCAACCCCACAAGCAGTTGGCAATGTGTACTTTAAGCTGATCAACCACACAAATAGTTGATGATGCACCCCTTCAAGCTAGCCAGCTCTAGAAGTAATTGATAATGCATTCTTCAAACTAGTCAACCCCACAAGCAGTTGACGATATACCCTTTCAAACTAATCAACCCCCAAAACCAGTTGTCGATGTGATTCTCAAAGCTATACCCAACTCCTTAAACCGCTAGTGAACCTATCGCGTCAATAAAGTTGACAAATAATACGCTCAAAGTCATTGGTCATACTTTGAGCTAGTCAACCCCAAAAGCAGTTGATGACGTACTCTATAAGCTAATTAATCTCAAAAGTAGTTGTTGATGTACCTTTCAAGCTAGTTAACCCCAGAAGCAATTGATGATGCACCCTTCAAGCTAGCCAACCTTAGAAGCAGTTGGCGACGCACACTTCAACCTAGTCAACCCCAGAAGTAGTTGACGATATACCCTTTTAAGCTAGCAAACCTCAGAAATAGTTGTCGACATACCCTTTAAGCTTAGTCAACCTCAGAAGCAGTTGACGATATACCTCTTCAAGCTAGTCAACTCTAAAAGTAGTTGACGATGTGATTCTCAAAACTATATCCAACCCCATAAGCCATTGGTGATGCCACCAAACCAAATAAAGTTATTGGCTATAAAAAAACTTCAAAAATTAAAGAAGTTATTGTCTATACCTTATTGGATATGAAAATACTTCAATATCAATAGAGTTATTACCAATGCCTTCTTAGCTAATGAAAAACACTCTGACCCAAATGAAATTATTGTCAATGTCTTATTTGCTAACAAAAATACTTTAAATCACAAAGTTATTGTCGAAACTCAAAACTATTGGAAATACTTCAAACTTTTCTCATTTTCTTTCATGTCCCGTCGAATAATACCATCAACACCTACTAAAGACCGAGTCGATCTGAGTTAGACACCATGTGGTCTAGCGTAGGGGGAGCGGAGCAGCAACACACATCAAAGCTTCTTCTCCACTCTTTCTTTTTATTTATTCCTTTTATATTTTCTATATTTCTATATTGAAATTTATTGTAAAGTGAGGATATATGCTTACTTAAGTCATGTATCTTTTCTTAAAATTAATCAAATGGCTTCTTCTTTTCTTTTTTATGTCTCTATCTTATTAACTAGGTTTTTCACTTTAGGAGGTTCCTGACAATTGTCGAGGTAATTAATAATAGGAGATCATGCCTATCGAAAGTTAATGTTCTCACAATATCTGAAAGCGCACTTCAAATCAAAATAAACTCTGATTTGTGATTCCAGGTTGCTCCAAGGGTCTCTGCTATCCCAGGCCATCGAAATTGATCCTATAGTAGTGAAGTCACTGTTGAACTGGGTATTAACACAATGGCAATAGCCACAATAATGGACTACTTGAAACTCTTATCTTGCTTAAGCTCAAGATGCACTTGGTTGGTGAGGAACTTGATTCCCTCTATGACCATATCTTATGAAATTTATGTGTCCTTAATGATTTCCCTCTCCAACTTTCTTCTGCATCTTTATTTGTCTCAATCGCATCAAGACCCAAATCCTAACTCATTGAGTCTATCCTCGACAACAAGTCAACCTCTTCAAGTCCAAAAAACTCCATTTCTTATAAAGAAAATGAAGATTTTATCAAACAAATACATATATATTGTGATAACAAGTGTTTCTCAACCCTTGTTGAGTAAGAATTGCACGAACTCTTACTTGCCAAATAGAAAATCTTTGCTTTTCATTGAATTTCTTTATATCGAACTTCGTAGTAGACATGTTGAACCAAGCTTTGATACCACTTGTAGCGGAAAATATCAATATCTACCACAATTCACGATGTAGAAGAAAAATAGAAAAAAGGAAAAGATAGCAGACAAGAGATATATGTGGCGAAGACGATCCAGAGAATATTGTATTGATGAGAATAGGAAAGAGAAGATTACAACGATGGAGACGAAACTCCAATATCACCAACTCTCGTAAAAGACTAAGTAGCCTAACTGTCACAAGACGTCTTAAAAGTATTGATCTATATATCTCTCTTTCTCACTCTGTTGAAACTCTTACATTAATGGTGTATTTATAGATATGGCCTAACTGTGTTTGAGTCAAAGTAGAAGATTGACTCAAATAAGACTTCTACTAATTTAAGTCTTCTAATAGAAGATAAATCTAGATAAGGATTAGACCCACTAAATAACTTTCTAATATAATTAGGACTATCCGAAAAATTCGGATTCGAGGCACCATAAAGCCAACAAATATCATCAATCAAAAATCACATTATAAAGATTAAACATCAAATAACATAGTCGTAAATAAGGTGTTATGAAAGAAGAAAAAACCAAATGTAGAACACATGTTCACATGAGGAGAAAACCTATTCATTATTGTAATCCTTTCATATCTCGGTGGCTATTTGATCCCTCAATGGGACCCACTTCTGGTTCTCCTCACGTTGCTCCCTAAGAGTCGAGCCTGTGTACAACGGCTTCTCTTCCTCTTCATCCATACCCTCTTCATCTTCATTTGACATCGAAGGTTCTAGTTCCATACTGAGCAATTCATTGGAAGGATCTATCATCATGATGTAGTTATGTAACACACAACACGCCAAAACCACATCAACTTGAGTGGTGAATAGCCAAAATGGAGTCTCAGCTAGTACACTGAATCAATTCTTAAGTACTGTAAAAGCACACTCTATGTTGGACCTAAGCAATGTATGTCTATAATTGAATAGCTCCTTTGCATTTTGTGATCACTGTCCAGCTTGTTCCTCTATATGATACCTAACACTTCTATATGATACTATGAAATCATCCATTGTCGTATACCCCACATCGACAATATAGTATTTGCCTGAAATAACAAAAAATCATAACAATATCCATAATGAAGTTGAAATATTTGTAACTTAGAAATGATATCTTCTATCTATTTTAGTCCACTAGGCGAAGGTCGGGAAATAACATCTTTCAAAATAGTAAAGTCATTTGTGGGTCCCTCCTAATCGACCAAGATATAAAGAAACCTAAGTCTAACATCGGTTATAGCTAACACATTCTGTGTGACACCCTTCCACTCACGAAAATATACAACCATGTCAGCTGAAACGTTTGTAGGAATATAGATTCCATCAATAAGACCAATACAATCCTAGACATAGTCCAAACAAATATTAGCAACATACATTGCATTCTTCGATAAAGAAACTATTATCAACCACAAACCTTGAACCACGGATATTAATTAGGATTGTTCAGTATAACTTGATTTGTCGAGGAGACTACTTGAGACATGAAGTTATCTCTAATTCTACATATAGCTCGCAAACACCTATTAAAATATCAACTAACTGTCTCACTAGAATGGACGAATACTATCTTCATATTCCTGTTCCTCAAATGAAAACTAATATAATTAAAAAATATTGCAAGTTATTCTTCAATAGTTACATGTCATGTGTCACATAGAAAGTTGCGGTCTCTCAATATATTAGCCAAATTCAAAAATATTGGAAGATCCTTTCTCAAGTACTCCACATAATTATCTCTCTTGCGTGTAGTATATTCTCAAACATATCATTCCAAAGCGTCTCTCTATTGACAGATGGTTCAATATTCTAACGTGGTCTTTTTCTCCTACTCAAAATTTGAATTATTATATGCATGACCACTATAACAACATGGCCACCAACTTGATGCTTAGCAATTCTAAATTCTTGTTATCATCCATCTAACAATCAAATACTTATCAGAACATGAAGTTTAAATCAATCTTTTACAAAGAAAATACACAACATTCAATCTGAAAAAAGAAAATCAAATAAATCATATAATGAAAAAATAAACAACGGATAATATATAACATTGTTATCTCAAATAACAATCATGCTTTTCATATGTATCCACTTATTGGAAAAAACTCTTTGTTGATCTGTGTTGCAATGTAGAACAATAATCCGACCAAATTCAATTGGTCTCAGATCACTATCATGCCCATATGATACATAACCCACTTTTCCAAACTTATACTAATCAACAATCTGCAACATTATGAGCACAACATTCATGGTTGCAACTATCAAGCAAAAAATGTTACACTCAAATTTTTGTTGCTAAAGCCAATATACATACTTATCACAAATGATTACTCATAAACACTAAGTTTTCATCATTGACCAATATAAGAGAGGCATACACAGTGCCATCACAGATCTCGAACCCAAAGCTATTTCACCATCATAGATACATAATATCACCAATGGAATTTCATAGTATATAATAGCATGATGTTCTCATCATCGATCTCAAAATCTACAAAATAGAAACTAGCATAATCGAAACATGTCCTTGCGGACCCATTAACCAAGGATGAAAGAGAGGGTGTGGACCACCGCTGGAGTGCGAGAATAGGGAGCCATACAAGATCTCAACTACACAATCGCGAGAGTCTCAACCAATAGCCAACCAACTGAAAAGGACCTACACAACCGCCGAAAGGGGGAGAAGGATGGGAGATAGAGGTGGACCACTACCAAAGTGAGAGAACAAGAAGCTGCGCACAGGATCTCAACTGCATAACCGCGAGAGTCTCAATTAATAGCCAACTGAATTGAAGGGACCTACACAACCGCCGAAAGGGGAAGAAGGATGGGAGATAGGGGCGCCAGAGCCCGGGAACAAGGACTCGCACACAGGATCCACACAAGTTCCACATGGGATCCACACAAGTCATGCCAATGTGCAATTAACCCCAATGTAATACACATGGCTCAGTCGCCGGGAGAGGGGTGACCAACCGCCAATCAGAGATGGGTGCAAGAGGGCGACGATCAGGCCTACACAACGCAGAGGGGAGAAGGAGGTGACCACAGAGAATCATCAATTTGGGAGTTTCTTTCCATCGATTCTGGACTGGAATTGGAGCGCCTATGTGAATGTGGGGGGCTCCAAAATTGTGAATTCCTCTCCGTCGAAGAAAAATTCAAATATCACTATTCCAAATTGCTAAAAATTTAATTCCAACAATTTCGAATAATTCCAAAATAATCAAACATCAAAATTAGAGAAATTTAATTCTAATTCTCCTAATTATCCTAATTTTGCTTTTTCGGAATTCAACCAAACACGCCCAAAGGATTTGGCTCGTTTATGAAGAAGTCTGGGGCTTTGAGAACAGAGCACTCATCCCAGTAACGACTTCTTGACTTGCCAACATGCCACATGGTGTCAATCAGTTGGCCAGGTCTACCAAATAATGTATTTCTCGTACTAGAAATACACCTATCTCACCTCAAGTCACTTTATACAATAAAGCCCAGCTATATGTAGAAAATTTCAATAAATTAATAAGATAGATGTCCAAGGGGACCTCGGATGAAAGATTTTGCTGATGGCATTCTATTTTTTTCCCGAAAACATAGACCACCTGATTGTAGTGCTCTATTAGATTTATCGAAGAATTACTAGTCCCAATTAAGTCAAAATGTCATCTATTACCTTATCATATATATATATATATAAAAGAAGTCATCTATTACCCTTGGTCCCTTCTTTTATTTTAAGGCTTCAGAGATTGGTTGAGGGTGTTGTGAGTATTTTCATGAGATACTGCTTGAGATGATGAACAGATGGTTCCTCCTTGCCGCGGGGGCCGGGTGGGGGGGGGGGGGGGGGGGGGGGGGGATGGGATGGACACTCAATTCCAAGCTCAAAACCCCATTTTTATTTCAACTATTTTTGGCTTACAGTCCTTAAGATAATTTTGCGCAACATTACATCATCGATAAATTACTGGGTAAAAAAAGTGTGATATGCAATCAAAAAGTGGATACAACCATTTACCTGTGAAACAAGCAATGTACAGCATGTGTTCTTAGGGGAGACAACTAGGACTTCATCAATCTTTCCATGACCAGCTTCAGCACAGCAGGAGCATCAACCGTGACTGCGACTTTCACCGTGGGCTTATTAGACCATTCTGTGATTTCTCCATAACTGGAATTCGCATAAAGTAGAAATAGAAACTCACTTGCATTACATTGATATTTTAAATAGCAATAGAATATCACAGATAGAAGGATTCTACTGCACGTATTATTTTGAGCTATATACAAAAACGAGCATACAAATGGAATTCTCTAACCTTTTCTTGGTGTTATCCAATATTGTGAGCCCTCTCATGATGCCAGATGTCTGAACACGAACTACACCTTCAGTGTAGGTCAACAATGATGGATTAACAGCCGCAAGAAGAGTAGTGGGATCATGAAGGTATACACCTGCATCCACCAAATACATGAATTAGGATAACAAATATCAGACTTCTCACCTATACTAAAGCATCTCCCACTCCAAACCTCTAATCTCATAAGCTTCATGATGATACGAGTAATAGAATTCCAAGATTTTGCATAAGTATTGAGCATACTTCCCTTCAGATTGTGCAAGCTTGTCACGATCAGCATCTGCAAAGTTTTCCCAACTTGAGATGTCAAGACAGACAACTCAGTAATGATCTTTTGGCATTAAGCATAGAGAAAATGTAGAAAGCCAACAAAAAACTGAACCTCAAAATTTTCTACTAGATGAAAGATTCTCAGATAAAATGTTACAGAAAAGATTGATAACAAAGGAACTTAGGGAACAAAATCAGATGACAAAGCTCAGAAACAATTGATGATCAGGAAGAGCTAGCTCCCCTCCGATTCTCCAAAAATTTCACCTTGACAGATGGGATGGGCATTGGTTGAAACAGAAAAATACAGTTGACCTCTAAAAAGTTTGTGATAAAAGACCTAATTTCTACCTGTGTGGGGTCAGAAGTCAGAACATATGTTCGTTACATTACTGAATAAAGGAAAAAAAGACAACATATAAGGGAAAACACTTTAAATTAATGCAGGAGTATGATTTTGACAGTGTGAACTTCCAACTGTAGACGATATGGTTGATCTCCTATTTATTTCCATGGACCAACAATCCATTGGATCATGCATAAGATCGTTAACTACAAACCAGATTGTCAAAATGTGGCAGTCGTAACAGAAAAAGAAAGGAAACAACGTACCATAAAGCAGAGGAACAATGTCTTTTATGGTCCAGCAAGTTTGAGATGAACACCAAGTTAAATTCCAATTATCATGACAACCACTTAAATGTTTCTCTGAGGAATTTCAGCTATGGCAATGCTTATTATAATATAAGACAGCAGATATATGAAAAAAAAGATCTGTCAAAATGCACAGTAAACCATGTTTCGTGATAAGTGAAGATTTACTTGACAATGACAATACATAATTGCCTGAAGGGTGGTGAACAAAGCATAGATGGACCATGCATGCTCATATGGGTAGATCTATAAGGATGTAAGCACCTGTCAAAATGACCTGATGTGTAACATTTATTCCCACAGCTAAGACATCAGCGCCACTGGTGAACACAACATCAGCAGCTTCTGGGTCACCAAAGATCTGCTTAACACTAAGCCAAGATCAGAAAGGCAAGATGATAAACCATCCTCTTGAAAAGATAGATATCTGCAGTTCAATGTAAGTAGCATATTTGATTAAAGACCAGCTTAGCCATCAAAGTTTGAACTAAATTAAATTCATTTATCCTTTAGCTAATACCAACAACACATCAGTGAGAACCATCAGGACATGCTTTCCACTGAGTTGCATGGATTGAGGTTCTGAATGAAACCAAATGATAACATTTACTACAACAAGTACATGGTAGACCAATGATTGGTTGCAAAAACTTAAATTCCCAATGATATTTAATTTAATTTTAAATTCTCAATTTATATTTTTAATTAGGGTCAATTGCAAATAATTCTTTGAAATTTTTATGAATTACATATTTTTTCATAAAACTTAAAAAATTATATATAATTCCTTAAAATCTTATCAAATTATATATTTTTTTCACCAAACTTGAAGTATTTTTTTCTTATGTTACTAGATATATTGTAAAAAAATTTTCGAGTGTAGATTATCATTAAAATAAAAAATATGCAGAAAATACATTTCATTTGATGTTACTTAGGCTAAAATGAAAAGACGAAAAAACCAAAATATGGTTAAAGAAAATTTTGTGATTTGGTCGTTATTTCAAAAAACTACTCTTATCTAATTGAAGGACCTATCTCAAATTAAATTTTAATTCAAGATATAAAATAACAATCTTATCTTTGATCTAGATTAAATTCATTTTAAATTATTCTGAATTAAATTTAAATTTGATATGTAAAATGACAAGTTTGGTCTAAACTTATTTTAAACCTGTTTCAATCCAATCCAGAGTAGAACTAGCGATCAATTTAGATCAAATTAAAGGTTCAATATGAACCAAATTTAGGGACTATTTTTTCTTGTACTCTACATTATGTCACATTTGATTAGTTTATGGGTATTTTAGTTTTCCTATTTTAATTTAAACAGAATCAAATGATATATATTATCTAAATATTTTTTATTCTAACGGTAAATCTACACTTGATGAGATTTTTATAATATATTCAATAATCCAAATATATATATATATATATATATATTGTCCTAACGTTGGAAGAAAATATATAATTTAACAAGATTTTAAGAAGCAATATACGATTTTTTAAATTTTGAGAAAAAATATGTAATTTGACATGATTTCAAAAAATTATATATAATTTTTAAATTTTGAAAAATAAAGATACAATTTCACCATATTTCAAACAGTTATATGCAATTGATTCTCAAAACAGGCCAAGTAAAATAACTTTAAATTAGGATTTGAAGATCACATTAATAGGCTTATATGCCTACTGAATAATATACATATACACTGTATTCTTATTGGAAAACAATACATATATGAGATTCTATTCCTCCTCTTTGTTTTGATCATTTTTTTTTAGAGTATCTTGTCTTGCCATTCAATTCAACTTGCGTGTAATAAGAAATGAAAATTGGAGTATCTCGGGACAAAAATCAATTCTTCTTGTATATTTAAGAAAATCTATAGTCTTAGGACAAAAATAAATCTCAACTTCAATATGTTTAATGTTTTTATTTTATTACTTCTTATATAATATAAGATATTGGTCTGTTGGTTACAATCTGTGTGTGAAAGATATCACAAATTCAAAACTAAAGCAAGCAATTTAATGTTGTGTTTTATCTGTTATTTTAATAGTTGTTTTATCCTAAAACTAATTCAGGTTTTAATATTTTACGACTACACTATTTCCAAATTAGCTAACACATGTATTTCGTTCATATTTTAAAAAGCGAAATTAAACATTTTTTTGCTCCTAAAAACTTTGTACTTTTAATCTCTAATCCAACTCATATTACTTTTCAAATTTTGTAAGCTTTAGCTGAAAGATTAACTTTAATAATCTCTTCTTAGTACTAACTAAAACTTTGAATGCACAATGCCCTTTTAAACTTTGTGAATCTCCAAATCATAAAAATATTTTTTTGCTAAAATTTATCATAAATTTGATTCTCAGGATCTATTTTGAATTGATGATAAGTTAAACTTCATAAGATATGTTGTTATTAAGAAAATTTAGCATTTGATTTGACATAATAATAATCTTTCAAATACCTAGTTTTTAAAATCTATAATTTGTTGCTAGTTACTTTGTAATTCAATCACTACCTTTTAACTAAAAGCTATTAAAAAAATTATTGAAATCAAAGGTTAAAGAGCAAAAAAACTGCTACTTATATTAATAAAACATTTTGAAAGCTTGTTAGAGTTAATTGATTTCACATTATACAAAATTCTTATTGAAAATTTTATTTATTTCTCATTTATATACTTCATGTATTTAGATGTTATAGAGAAATTTCAAAACAAGAATTACTATTTAAACTAAGAAATGTTGCTAGTCATTTGGCATGCATGTAATTTTCACTAGACTTTATTAACACAAGAGATCAATTCTTTATTGATAAACGTTTAAGAGTCTATCAACCTATAAAACTAGTCACTACAACATATTCTCAGATTTTGTAATTTAAAAGACCTATAAAATGAACTATTTGAAATGTCTTATTGTTTGTATTTTATTGCAATTCATCGATATTTATACTCTTAAGACTCTTCTAATAGGTTTTGAAAAGAATATTAGTTTCAAACCCAACAAATTTTATATATTTTAGTCCAGTCAATGGCAAGAGTATATGGAGGCTTAATTAATAACATTATACCTTACACCAATCATAGGAAAGCAATCACCTTATTTCATTGAATAATATCTTATATTAGTCATAAGAAAGCAACCACCTTATTAACGTCTTGTGATCTTATAAATTATTTATTAGTTTAATTTTAAATGAGTTTGATTGTGTAATTTGGATCAAACAATTTGAAAATATAGGGAGAGACTCAATTTTAACTATAACTGTCTTATTAATATTTGTATAATAATAGATAACAGCATAAATAAAGTCAAACTTTATATGTATATTTATTTGGATATTTCGTGATGGATTGCAATATTTTTTTATATATCTAACATATAATCTCATTTTGAATTTGTCTGATTAAAGAATGACAAATTTTTAATTTTGAATCCATTTGAACAATTGGATCTGAATTGATTCATTTGAGTTATTTAGTTATTAGACTTTTTTATAAAGATTTTAATCTAATTTGTAATATTGTTAATCCTCAAAAGGATTTTTTGCAAAAAGACAAATTTTGGTTTTTAGGTCCATAAGACAGAGAATAGAGAACAAAATGAGCTTTTCATTTTCTCTTTTCTCTTTCGTAATGAGTTTTGAGCCGGTGAATTTCAAATTTGAAATTTTTCTTTCTTTTTGACTCTTCTTCATTAAAAATTGACATAAACTTAAGATGTATCAGCTAGAATTTATAAGAAAAGATTTCAAAATTTCATCAATCAAATTTTCGAATTCTAAATCATGTAAATTTATTTAATTTAGTTTTATATTATTTTTACTCATGAGTCTTGTATTAAAGGATAGAATTCAAGCCTACAATTAATATTAAAGCCTACCTTTGATATTTGGTTTATAAGAAATTGAGATATGATTTGATTCGTGTTTAATTTTCGAAGCCAATTTGAGAAAAGCAAATTTTTATCTCAGACTTCAGCTCAAAATTATTTTGAGAAACTCGAAATTAAATTCTAAAATCTTAATTTATAGTGAATTTTCTTGAATTGATCATTTTTCAAAAATTTTGTAATTAAAGTTTTATAAGAGCTTTTATGCTAAATTGGAAATCATTTGCATTGAATTTGAATTTGAATTGCAATTAAATAGAAATGTGCAATTGCCTATGCATATGTTAATGGAGTTCATATTGATTAATTAAACTAATGAAAATTTATTCATAACTATTTTATCGTAGGTATATTATTAGTCAAAATGGTAACTATTCCTTAAAAAATTTTAAATTTATTTTAATTTATAAATATTATTATTTTGTGTTTATTTTAACTCTAGTTAATTTAATCCAAAAATTGAGTTGGTGAAGAAAAAAATAAATATAGAATATTTTGAGAATTTGAATTTATTTATGATAATAAAAAAAGTCAAAACGAACTTATATTATTTATCATGATTGTTATAGATTTGACTGATGGAATGCTGTGATTTGTATTATTCCCCAAAAAGAAATATTACAAAATTATAATATAATCCTAATTTTGATTTTAATGATTATTGTGTAGGATGTGACTTGTGTTAGTTTCCCAAAAAACTAATGTAAAATCACAATATAATTCTTAATTAAATTTAATGAAATCATGAATTATTTATTATTGAAATATATTTGTTGTGTATTTAACTGTCCATTACAAAATTTGCAATATGAAATTTAATAGGTCTGAAAAACAAAACACTAATATATACGCTAAGTCAGTTAAATAAAAGACCTAAAATAGTTCATAAGTCAATTATATCAAATGACAACATTACATATTTAGAAAACACTGAAAATTTGTATATTTAGATTTCAAATAATACAGAAAAGATACTTATGTCATTAATTATAGAAAATGATAATTTACTAGATTTTTCAGAGATTATAAATAGTGAGAATGTAAAATTCTGAATGAATGCAATAATTAAAAAACTTGACTAAAATACAGAAAAATGAGACTTGATCATTTGTACAAACTTTCAGAAATTATAAACCAATAAAACAATTGAAAGCAAATAGTAAGATCGACAAATATAAAACAAAATTAGTTGCTAAAAATTATACTTAGAGTGAAAATATTAATTATGATAAAAAATTTTCTCCAGTCTCTAATAAAGATTTATTTAGAACTTTTGTGTCATTAGTTGCACATTATGATTATAAACTTAGATGGATGTTAAAACAATATTTTTGAATAAAATTTTTAAAAAAATAAATTTATATAATTCAAGCAGAAGGATTTATCAAAAAAGATAATAAAGTAAAAATTTACAAATTATATAAATCTATTTATGATTTGAAACAGACATCTCAACAATGTTATTTAAAATTTTATGAGATAATTATAAGGCCTAATTTTTAAGAGAATGTGACTAATAGTTGTGTATAGCTGAACATTATTGAGTGTAAAATTCAGATATTAATATTTTATATTTATGATATCTTATTATTTGGCAATAAACTAAATTCTCTTAAAAAAACTAAAAAAATACTATCTATAGTTTTTGAAATGAATTTTGGCAACATTTATTATGTCTTGGGTATTAAAATATATAAAAATAGAAAACATTAACTGGTTGGATTTTTTTAAAAGACATATATTACTAAAATTTTTCAAAGATATGATGTGAATAATTGCAAGACTAAAAAATTATCTATAGTTAAATGTAACAACCTCAATTTTCAATAATGTCCTCAAAATGAGCTTAAAAATGGAACATGCAGAAAATTCCTTATACATCAACTGTTGGCAATTTAATGTATTTGATAATTTGTATCCGTTCAGATATAATGCCCTCAAAATAAGCTTAAAAATGGGAGATACAGAAAATTCCTTATACATTAACTATTGGCAACTAATGTATTTAATGATTTGTATCCGTTCAAATATCACTTTTGTTGTAGTATCAGAGTAATATAGAATGCCCCATTAGAGAATAATTAAAAAAATTTCATTTTTAAAAAAAAACTCAAAATTATATGTCTTTCTTATGATCATAAATCATCAAATATTCTTACATACACAAACTCTGATTGAAAAGGGTGTAAAGATAATTTGAAATCAATATCTGATTATGTGTTCACTTTGACAAAAAGAATTATTTCATAATGCAATATGAAATAGACTATCATTATTTTATCAATTATAAAGGTTAAGTACATATCTTATTGTAAAGTCAGTAAACATAGAATATAATTAAAATATTTTCTTTTTAATTTCAAGATAGTTAATTATATTAATAGGCCTATGCAAATAATATGTGATAATGCAATTATATTTCTCACTAAAAATGCTAGATACCATTTCAAGATATTATTATTTCACAGATCTCTTGTATAAATAATTTGATTGATCCAATAACTAAAAATCTTACGAAAAAAATATTTAAAGAGTATGTTAATCATATAAAAATAATTTGTATAAATGATATTATATTTTGATTGCTATATGCAATGTTTGCTTATATTATGTTTATCAGCAAATTGTTAATTTTCTTATTTAAGGTGATTTTATTGATATATTTTATTTTCATTCTTCTAATTTGGAAAATAGTCCTTAAGAATATCATGGATTACTATGTAGGTAATAACCACGTATATGAGGATCTATCGATTATATATACACAATTCCTAAAATACTTAAAGTGAAGGTATAATTGAATACCATATATGTTTATACCTTTCACTTAAATGATATATATCATATTTGTGGGATATCCTCAATAAAATTTGTGCATTTAAGTGATGTGTTTTTTAAGAAAAGTATAAAACGAGTGGAGTGTCAATGGAAAAAATATATGAATTTTTACTATTATTATACTTTGTTGTATGTCTTGTTTCACGAACACATTATCTATATTTATATTTTGATATCATACAACTCAACTAATATAATACTCTACTTAATTTGATATGAAAACGATTGATATACCATTAATATATATTTATTCATAATTAGAGATGCATAGGAATTACTGCAGAAAAATGGTATAATTTATTATCTCTGAATTGCTCAGTTGAAATCTCATGTGAAAACTAATTTCTTAAAAATCATTTTCAATATATATATATATAAATAGATCTATAAATCAATTGAAGCATTATTAATCCTATAGTCTTATAAACTGTTTATTAGTTTGATTTTAAATAAGTTTGATTGGACAATTTAAATCAAAGAGTTTGGATATATAATGAGTAACTCAAATTTAACTGTTTAATTAATATTTGTATGACTATAGATTCTAATATATACGGAGTCAAACTTTATATGTGTGTTCATTTGGGTGTTGCATGATGGGTTAGAACATTTTTTTTATACCCAGCATATGGTCTCACCTAAAAATTCCCTAATTAATGGAAGATAAATTTTTGAGCTTAAATCTAATTAAAAAATTAGATTTAAATTAATTTATTTAAGTTATTTGGTCATTGAACCTCAAAGGGTTTTTTTGTAAAAAGGCTAAAATTTTGACTTTTAAGTCTATAAGGTAAAGAGCAGAGAATGAAATGAGTTTTTCGTTTGCTTTTTTCTCTTCCGTAATGAGTTATGAACCCATGAGTTTCAAATTTGAATTTTTCTTCTTTTTCGACTTTTTCCATTAAAGAGTAGTATAAATTCAAGATGAATCAAAAAGAACTCACCGAAAAAATTTTAGAATTTCATTAATTAAATTTTCAGACTCCAAGATATATAAATTCATTTAATTCAGTCTTATATTATTTTTACTCGTGGGCTTTGCATTAAAGGATAAAATTCAATCCCACACTTATTCCACTAATCTCTTCTCTCTTTAAAATCTATCGATAGCATATAACTCCGAAACATCTTCTCTATCCACCACTATTAGAAACCTAGATGAAATTATATTTTTGTAGATTTCGTATTCTTAGTTGCCTTTAACGATGACCAAATTAATTGCTAATCTTGACTCTAAATATAAGACATGTGTTTAAGCCAAATAATCCAAAAAACCTATAAATTTATTCCTTTTTGTGATACCAATTTTCTAAAACTTATGCATAATAATATATGCTACTCAAATAGAGATCCTACATGCAAAAGTAGTTGTTGCTTTACAATTTTTATTAATGTCTACTCCAAGTTTGCTACATATTTTTCCTCAAAACTAAAGAGAAGCCTTTGATCAATTTAAGATTTATAAAATAGTGGCTAAAAATCAAACTAAAAAAAAAAGAATAAAATCTTATGGTTTAATTAAGGTGATGAGTATATTTCAAGCAAATTAAACTTGTCCTGTGTATGAAATAATTCACGAAATAACAGCTCTCTACTCACCTTAATCTAATGGTGTATCCAAACATAAGAATATGATCTTATTAGATATGATCAATGCAATGAACATTAATTCTAAAGTTCCCCAAAAGTTGTGGAGAGAAGCTCTAATATCCACATGTTTTATTTTAACCATGATTCCTTGTAAGTATAAAAATCATACTTCCTATAAGTTATAAAAGAGTCATCATCTATCACTAAGTTATTTTCATTTGTGAAAGTGTTTAGCCAAGGTTAATATTCTTGAACAAAAGAGAAGAAAGATTAGATTAAAAACTGTGGATTCTATATTTGTTGGTTATTCTTTATATAACAACACTTACAAATTTCTTATTGTTAACTCTAATATCATTGATATTGCAACCAAAACTATTACTAAATTTTGTTATGCAACAATTTTTTTAATATAAGTTTTCTTTTAAATATCGTATTCCTTGTAATTCTGCCACTACTTATTGTTTACATGTTAAGTATCTAAATTCAATTTCTATTGTTTATTTTAAATCGACCATCTCTTTTGAACCAAAAAGAAGAAAAAAATGCACAATGACAAGAGTTATAGACCCACAAGGCCAACCACGGTCTGCAATATGATTAAAACAAGTACAGCATCTAACCCGAAAATTTTTTTAAAATAAAAAAATTTGAAGCTTCTAAGTAGAGAACAAAGAGAGGACCTTTGTCCTTTAGTCTTTCCAGAGTTGCTCCCTTTAACCGATCATTTGACAAGTCGTTTGACCAGTCAAAGGGAGCAAAGGGAGGGAGCAACAGTCCCCTGTTTTTTGCAGAAAGCCATTGTAAGTTTTTTTGAAAAAAATTAAATATTTAATTTAAAAAATATATAAATTAAAATTTCATAATTATTAAATTATTTTTTATTTAAAAATAATTTATAAAAGAAAATAAATTTTTAAAAAATAAAAAATTAGAAAGTAATCAAAAGTAATTTTTTTAATGATTTTACAAAAATGTCTTTCCCAATAACTCTTTTTTAAAAGTAATTTGGACATTTTATATTATCAAACCTTTTGTAAATATCCCCTTATATGACTCATTTCACCATAACTTAAAATCTTATTCTTCTCTTATAGTCTCAACTCTCCAATTTTTAATTTTCAATTCAAGCTAGAACCTTCGACAATCTGATTTTCGACTTTTCAACTTTATCTTTTGACTCTTTAAATTGACATATTTAAAATCAAGTTTATTTTAATTTTTTCTCATAATTTTTTGATATTGATAAGTTTATTTTTCAATTCTCTTTTTTCTTTTAAGTATAAATCCCAATTTATAGATTCTCAACCAACAGTTGAAGTCAATATTAGTTAACTTTCTTCGGACCAATGTAATCGAAATTTTGAAAGAAGAACTAATAATATTTAAATACATTATAATATAATAATAGTAAAAGGTGAGAATAAATTGTTTGTAAAAAATACAAGAATCAATTAAATGTTAAAAATACGCATGAAATCAGCTATATTTAAAATCACATCCAATCTCATTTAAAAAAAGAGCATAATTTGATTCAAGCATAACTTTCTTTTGTACTTATTTCTTCCATTTTGCTTGATATTCATAAATTTTTTAAAGAAAAACCAAGAGAAAAATTGGTTAAATATATTATTTGGGATGAACAACTATTTTCTTTTATAGAGAATTTTAAAATGAAAAACTTACTCTAACAATTAAATCTGTTTTTTAAGAAAATATCTATGAACAATATTAGAAATGATCCAGTGAAGATATTCACTTTTCAAAAAAATAAATTAAAATTTTTTTTATAAGTTATAATTAAATAATTGCTCTCACGTCTAATTATTAAAGTAATGATTTTGGTGATTTTTATATTTACATTACTACTCATTATATTGATAATTCATGAACGTTACATAGATATATTATTAATTTCAAACTTTTAGAGTATACTCATAATTCAGTTAACATTAATAATATTATTCTTCAAATTATTTTCAAGTACAATATTTAGAGCAAAATATTTAGTATTACTTTAAATAATATTAGAAAAACTGGTACTGTTGTTAATTTATTTAAACACTAATTACCTATTTTATTGTAGGTAGATTATTTCATATTCATTATATAGGTCATATATTTAATTTTATTATTTAATATAAACTTAAATTTCAAAATATAAATTTTGAAATTTAAAAATTTATGAAAACATATTAGATATACTTCTAATCGTACTCAAAAATTCAAAGCTTTATATAAATAATTTCAAAAATCACATAAAAAATTTTCTCTTGATATTAAAAATAAATGAAATGCTACTTATAAATTATTAAAATCTTACTATAATTATAAAAATATACTTACCCTTTTTTGTACATAATATATTGATGATTATCTGTTAATTGATGCAATTTGAGTAGTATGTAAATTATTTATCTCGTTATTAAAATAATTTTATGTTGCAACTAACTCTTTCATACAGTTATTATTTTACAGCTTATTTAGTATTTAATGAACTTATATTTTTTTCTGCCTTCAACAAATATAGATCAATTTCTGAATTCGCACAAATTATTCCTCCAATGGAATTAAAGTTTTCAAAAAACTTTAAAACTATTAGTCATTTAGTTTCCCTTACTATCACATTAGATCTACGAGTTAATATTTTAGAGTATTATAATAATATATATTTTTTTATAAATATAATAAAATATAAATAATATATTAAAAAATTATTATATGATATGTACAATGTTTGTCAAATATAATATGTTAGTTCATCTCATTCTACTCCATCAGAATATATCACAGATCATTTCAAATCAAAATTTCACATATTTTTTATTTTGTAAAGAAAACAAAATTCAATATCAACTTCTTTGTCACATATAAAGTAACTTTGTATAAAAACTAAAGTATGGACTTTTTAGACTAATAAAAATGTTAAAAATTTTGATATATTATCATGGTGGAAAACACATACAAGCAAATACACAATACTTTCTGACGTAGCAACAAGCGTGGTAGACGAGGAAAACACCGTTGCCTCTGTTAAAAACTCCTTGAATCCACAAGGAAGAGAGAAAATTCACTAAAGTAGAACTTTATTGAGAATAAAAGTTGTCTCCCGTCCATAGGACTGAAGGCTATTTATACAAATACCAGAAATCCAATTTGAGTAAGTTTCTGGCTTCCCAAGTCCTAAACTGAATATAACTCAGTTTAAACCCATTAATTGGGTTGGTAGAAGTTCTAAATAAGTTAACCTACGAAAATAAAATCCTAAATAAAGATTCATCCTTCCCAAATCCTAAACTGAATAGGATTCAGTCCAAAATTGGTCTTGGGTTGGTGGAATCCGAGAATAAGACCTAAGACATCATAATAAAGAGAATTTTAAACATAGAAAGGTACTAAGTAAGGTAAATCCTAAGTTTAAATAGAAGAGTGAATCAAATCATTTGTCATGGCCCCTTGACTTCTGAATTAGCTTTCTTTTGATATTCTTGAACTTCCTTTGAGTGTCCTACATCAGTATCCCCTTCTTGTAAAGAACTCGTCCCCTCGAGTTAACTTTGCGTAATG
>RXID01014864.1:83104-95232 GCA_005019695.1 Trichopus zeylanicus subsp. travancoricus | reverse complement strand
GACTACTACGACTACGACTACTATGACTACGACTACGACGACTACGACTACGACGACGACGACTACGACGACGACGACTACGACGACTACGACGACGACGACTACGACGACGACGACGACGACTACTACTACTACTACTACTACTACTACTACTACTACTACTACTACTACTACTACTACTACTACTAATACTACTACTACTACTACTACTACTACTACTACTACTACTACTACTACTACTACTACTACTACTACTACTACTACTACTACTACTACTACTACTACTTCTAAAACTATCACCACTACTACTACTACTACTTCCACAACTAGTTCTACTATGATTACTACTAATACTACAACTACAATAGCTACTACTAGTACTACTACTACTAGTAGTACTACTACTTCTGCTACTACTGCTACAACAACTACTACTACGACTACTGATGCTACTAGTGCTACTACTACTGGTGTTGAAGCTAGTACTACTACTATTATTACTACTGCTACTACTACCAATACTACAGAGGGTACTATTGTTACTACTGCTACTACTACCAATACTACAGAGGGTACTACTACTACTAGTACTATAGTTACTACTACTACTACTGTTGCTGCTATTACTAATACTACTGCTGCTACTACTACTACTACTACTACTTCTACTACTTTCGCTAGTACTACTACTATTAGCACTACTACTACTATTATTGTTCATGCTACTACTTCTACTACTCCTATTACTTGTCCTACTACTACTGCTACTGCTGCTACTACTTCTGCTGTTGCTGCTACTACTACTACTACTACTACTATAATGTCTACTACTACTTTTGTTGCTCATATTACTACTACTCCTTGTACTACTAGTACTATCACTACTACTACTACAACTACAATAACAATAACAACTATTTCAACTACTACTTGTAGTAGTAGTAGCATTGTTGCTACTACTACTACAACTAGTACTACTACTACTGCTACTGCTTCTACTGTTGTTACTAATATTACTACCACTATTACTACTACTATTATTGCTACAACTACTACTTTTATTACTATTACTATGAGTACTACTATTTCTATTACTGCTTCTAGTACTCCTACTACTACTACTTCAACTTCCTCAACTATAATAACTATAGTTTTTGCTACAACACTGCTACAACAACTACTACTACTCTAGCTACTACTACAACTACCAAAACTACTACTTCAACTTCTGCCATGCCTGCTACTACTACTACTATGACTACTACTACCACTATTGCCTCTACTACAATAACTACTTTTATTGCTACTACACTACTACCATAATGACTACTATTACTACTACTACTACTACTACTACTACTACTACTACTACTACTACTACTACTACTACTACTTCTACTACTTCTACTACAACTACTCGTACTACTACTTCTACTACTCCTACTACTACTACAGCTACCACTACTACCACTACTATGAGAACTACTACTACTAATACTACTACTACTACCACCACCACCACCACTACTACTACTACTATTGTGACTATTACGACTACTATTACTGCTACTACTACTTCTACTAATACTTCTATTTCTACTACTACTACTACCACCACTACTACTATTACTACTACCCCTATTGCTACTCCTACTACTCCAACTACTTCTACTACTACTACTGCTACTAATATTACTACCACTATTACTACTACTATTATTGCTACAACTACTACTTTTATTACTATTACTATGAGTACTACTATTTATATTACTGCTACTAGTACTACTACTACTACTACTTCAACTTCCTCAACTACTACAACTATAGTTTCTACTACAACACTGCTACAACAACTACTACTACGAGAACTACTACTACTCTAGCTACTACTACAACTACCAAAACTACTACTTCAACTTTTGATATGCCTCCTACTACTACTACTTCATCTACTACTACTACTACTACTCCTTCTACTACTACTACCACTCCTACTGCTATTACTACTACAACTACAACAACCACAACAATAATAATAACTACTACTCCTCCAACTACTAGTATAACTATTACTACTACTACTACTTCTTCTACTAGTACTACTACTATTAATACTACTCCAACTCCTAAACCTACTACTACTACTAATAAAATTGCTACTACCATAGTAGTAGTAGTATTAATAAAAGTAGTAGTTATAGGAGGAGTAATAATAGCATTAGTAGCGGTAGTAGTAGTAGTAGTAGTAGTAGTAGTAGTAATACTAATAGTACTAATAGTATTAGTAGTAGGAATAGTTATAGTTGGAGCACTAGTTGCATTAGTAGTAGTAGTAGCAATAGTAGCAGGAGTAGTTGTTATTATTGTAGAAGTAATAATAGTAGTGGAAGAAGTATATTAATAGTAGGAGGAGGAGGAGGAGCAGAAGTAGTACCTATTAGTAATATGAGTAGTAGTAGTTTTTGTAGTAGCAACTATAGCAGTTGTAGTAATAGTAGTAGTAGTCACAGTTGTTGTAGTATTAGTTGTAATAGTAGTAGTAGTTGTAGTAGTAATAGTAGTAGTAGTAGTAGTAGTAGTAGTAGTAGGAGTAGGAGTGGTAGTTGCAGCAAGAGTAGCACTAGTAGTTGTGGTTGTAGTAGTAGTAGTAGTAGTAGTAGTAGTAGTAGTAGTAGTTGTAGTAGTAGTAGTAGTAGTAGTAGTAGTGGTAGTAGTAGTAATCATTGTAGTAGTAGCCATTATAGTAGTTGTAGTAGAGTAGTAGTAGTAGCAGTTGTAGTAGTCATAAAAGCAATAGTGGTTGTAGTGGTTGTAGTAGTTGTCATAGTAGTAGTATTAGCAAAAGTAGTAGTTGTAGAAGTAATAGTAGTATTAGTAGTTGTAGTACTAGTAGTATTTATGGTAGTACTAGTAGTAGTAGTGGTAATATTAGTTGTAGGAGTAGTAGTAGTTGAAGTAGTAGTAGATGATGTAGTAGTAGTAGTAGTAGTAGTAGTAGTAGCGATAGTAGCACCAGTAACAATAGTAGTAGCAGTAGTAGAAGAAGCAGTAGTAGTACTAGTAGTCGTATTAGCGGGAACAGTCATACTAGAAATTGTAGTTGTAGTAGCACTAGTTGTAGTAGTAGTAGTTGCAGTAATAGTAGTAGTAGTGGTAATAGTAGTAATTATAGTAGTCGTTATAGTTGTAGTTGTTGTAGTAGTAGAAGAAGTAGTAGCACTAGTAGCCGTAGCAGCAATAGTAGCAGTAGTAGCACTAATTATAGTAGTATTACTAGTATCAGTTGCTGTTGTAGTAGTAGTAGTAATAATAGTTGTAGTAGTAATAGTAGTAGCAGTCATAGTATTGGTAATAGTAGCAGTGGTAGTAGCAGTAGTAGTAGCAGCACCTATAGTCATTGTAGAAGTATTAGTAGTATTAGCAATCATAGCATTTATAGAAGCGGTACTTGTAGCAGAAGTAGTAGTAGCAGGAAAAGTAGTAGAAGTAGCAGTAGCTGTAGCTGTACTAGTAGTTACGGCAATAGAAGTAGTTGTATTATTTGCTATAGCAGTAGTTGGATAAGCAGTGCTAGTTGCTATCGTAGCAGTTGTAGCGGTAGTTGCAGTAGTAGAAGTATGAGGAGAAGTAGTGGTAGTTCAAGCAGTAGTAGAGTAGTAGGATTTGTCATGGTAGTAGCAGTCATAGTAGCAGCAGTAGTAGTTGCAGCAGTAGTAGTAGTTGCAGAAATAGACGTAGTAGTTGTAGTAGCAATTGGTGTTGTAGTAGCAGCAGTAGCCGTAATAGAAGTAGAAGTGGTAGTATCAGCAGTAGTTGTAGCAGCAGTAGCAGTAATAGTGGCAGTATTAGTAGTAGCAATAGTAGCAGTAGTAGTACTAATAGTAGCGATAGTTATAGTAGTAGTAGTAATAGTAGTAATACCAGTAGTAGCAGTAGTAGCAGCAATAGTAGTAGAAGTAGTTGTAGCAGTAGTCATAATAGTAGCAGAAGTAGAGGTAGCAGTAGTGGTAGTAGTAGCAGTTGGAATAGTTGCAGTTGTAGCAGAAGTCATAATAGTTGGACACATAGTAATAGTTATAGCAGAAGTAGTAGTAGTTATAGTAGTAGCAGTAATAGTAGCAGTAGTAGTACCGGTAGTAGGAGAGGTAGTCCTAGTTGTAGTAGTAGGAGTAGTAGCAGCAGTAGTAGTTGTAGTAGAAGTAGTTGTAGTAGTAGGAGCTGTAGAAGTAGTAGCTGTTATAGTAGATGTAGTAGAAGAAGTAATAGTAGTAGCAGTAGTAATAGTGGTAGTAGTTGTAGTAATGGTACTAGCAATAGTAGGAGTAGCAGTAGTAGCAGCAGCAGTAGAATTAGTATTAATTATAGTAGTATTAGGAGTAGCAACAACATTAGAGCAGTAGCAGTAGTAGCTGTAGCAGTAGTAGTAGTAATGGAAGTAGCAGTAGTAGCACTAGTAGAAGAAGTAATAGTCATAGTTGTAATAGCAGTAGCGATAGTAGTAGCAGCAGCAGTAGTAGTAGTGTTAGTTGTAGTAGTAGTAGCAGTAGAAGTAGTTGTAGTAGTAGCAATAGTAGTAGTAGCATTAGTAGTAGTAGGGGTTGTAGTACTCGTAGCAGTAGTAGTTGTTGTAGTAGTAGTAGTTGGGGTAGTAGTATTAGCTATAGTGATAGTTATAGTAGCTATTGTAGTAGTATTACAAGTTGTACTAGTACTAATAGAAGTAGCAGCAATAGTGGTAGTTGTAATAGGCATAGTAGTTTTAGTAGCAAGAATAGTAGTAGTAGAAATGGTAGTAGTAGCAATAGTAGTAGCAGCTATAGTATTTGTTGTAGTACCTATAGCAGAATTAGTAATAGTAGTTGTTGGAGTAGCAGTTATGGTAGTAGTAATAGTAGTGGATGTAGTAGTAGTAGTAGTACTACTACTACTACTACTACTACTAGTAACAGTAGTAGTTAACAATAGTAGAAGTAGTAGTAGTAGTAATAGGAGTCGTATTAGCAGGAATAGTAGTAGTAGTAGACGTAGTTATAGTAGTACTAGTAGGAGTAGTTGCGATTGTACTAATAGTAGTGGTAGTAGTAGATGTAATAGTAGTGGTAGTAGAAGTCATACTAGTAGCAATAGTGGTAGTCGAAGGAGTAGTAATAGGAGTGGGAGTTGGAGCAGAAGTAGTTGCAGTAGTAGGAGTAGTAGTAGCGGCAATAATAGTTATTGTAGTAGTTGTAGGAGTAGTTGTGGTAGGTCTAGGAGCAGCAGCAATAATAGTAATAGCAGCTATAGTAGCAGCATTAGTTGTAGTAGTAGAAGTAGTAGTATTTACAGCACAGTGGTAGTAGCACTAGGATTGGTTATAGAAGTTGTTGGAGTAGTAGTAAAAGTAGTAGTAGTAGGGCGTGTAGTAGTAGTGCTAGTAGTAGAGGTAGCAGCAGTAGTAGTAGAAGTAGTAGCAGTAGTAATAGTAACACAAGTTGTAGTAGAAGTAGGAGTAGTAGTATCAGAAGCAGCAGTAGGGACAGTAGTTGGAGTAAGAGTTGGAGTAGGAGTAAAAGTAGTAGTAGTAGTAGAAGCAATAATAGTAGTAGCACTAGGTGTAGCAGTTGTAGTAGTTGTAGCGGTAATAATAGTAGTTGTTGGTGGAGCACTACTAGTAGTAGCTATAGTTGTTGTAGTAGTTCTTGTAGTAGTAGTAGTAGTAGTTGTAGTGGTAGTAGCAGTCAGAGAAGCAGTAGTTATAGTAGTAGTAGTAGAAGTAGTAGTGGTTGTTGTATTAGTAGTAGTAGAAGTATTAGTAGTAGCAATAGTAGCAGCAGTAGTAGTTGTAGTAGTAGTATCAGCTGTAGTAATAGTACTGGTTGTAGGAGTAGTAGTATTACTAGTAGTCATAGTTCTTGAAGAAGTGTAGTTGTAGTAGAAGTATTAGTATTAGTAGAGGCAATTGTAGTAGTAGTAGTAGCAATAGTAGTAGAAATGGTAGTAGTAGTAGTTGTAGCTATAGTCACATTAGTAGTAGTAGTAGTAGTAGTCGTAGTAGTAGTAGTAGTAGTAGTAGTAGTAGTAGTAGTAGTAGTAGTAGTAGTAGTTGTAGTAGTATTAGTAGTTTTACTAGTAGAAGTTGTAGTAGTAGTATTCATACTAGTAGTTAGTGGTAGCAGTTTTAGTAGTAGTAGTAGTAGTTTTTTGTAGTAGTAGTAGTAGTAGTGTTCGTAATAATAGTAGTAGTTGTTGTTGCGGGTGTAGTATTATTAGTAGTAGTGTAGTCGGAGAAGTAGAATTAGTAGTAGGAGAAGTAGTCGGAGTAGATGTAGGAGTAGTAGAAGAAATAGTACTAGGAGCAACAATAGTAGTAGTTGTAGTAGTAGCAGCTATAGTAGTAGTAGTAGTAGTAGTGGTAGTAGTAGTTGTAGTAGTATTAGTACTAATAGTAGCCAAAGTAGTCATAGTAGTAGTAGTAGTTGTTGTTGTTGTAGTAATAATAGTAGTTGAACAAATTGTAGTTGTCGTAGTAGTAATAGTATTAATTATACAAGGTGTACTAGGAATACTACTAGTAGTATTAATATTCATTATTACAGAAGTTGTAATAGTAGTAGTAGTATAAGTGGCAGTAATAGTAGCTGTAGTGTATGTAGGAGGAGGAGTAGGAGTAGTAGTAGTGATAGTAGTAATAGTAGTAGTAGTAGTACTACTACTACTACTAATAACAGTTGCAGTTGCAGTAGTAGCAGCGACAGTAGCAGAGTAGTAGTAGTTGTAGTAGTAGTAGTTATTATTGTTGTATTTGTAGTAGTCATTGTAGTAGTATTTGTAGTAATAGTGGTAGCAAAACTACTAATAGTAGTAGTAGTTGTTGTTGTTGTTGTTGTAGTAGTAGTAGTAGTAGTAGAAGTGGTAATAGTAGTTGTTGAAGTTATAGTAGTAGTAGTAATAGTAGTAGTTGTAGTAAGAGTACTAGGAGCACTAGTAGTAGTAGTAATATTAGTAGTAGTAGAAATAGTGATACTAGAAATCATAGAAGTAGCAATAGTAGCAATTGTAGTACTAGTCGTAGGTGTAGAAGTAGCAGTAGTAGTAGTAGTAGTAGTAGTCCTAGTAATAGTAGTAGCAGTTGCAGTAGTAGCAGCAGCCGAAACACAAAACTAGTGGTAGTGGTAGTTGTTGTTATTATTGTTGTGTTTGCAGTAGTCATTTTGTAGCAGTATTAGTAGTAGTAGTACTAGTAGAAGTATTAGTAGCAGCAGCAGCAGTAGTAGTATTGGAAGTTGTAGTAGTTGTTGTTGCAGTTGTAGTAGTAGTAGAAGTAGCAGCAGTTGCAGCAGTAATATTTGTAGTTGAAGTAGTAGTAGTAGTAGTAGATGTAGTAGTAGTTGTAGTAGTAGTTGTACAAGTTGTAGTTGTAGTAGTTGTTATTGTCATTGTTGTTGTAGTCGCAGGAGTAGTAATAGTAGTTGTAGTTGTATTAGTAGTAGTGACGGTAGTAGTAGTAGGAGTAGTAGTAGTATCAATAGGAGTAGTAGTACTATTAGTAATAGTTGTAGTAGTAATAGTAAAAGCAGTAGCAGTAGAAGCAGTAGTAGTAGAGGTAGTAGTAGCAGTAGTAGCAGTTGTATTAGTCAGAGTGTAGCAGTAATAGTTGTAGTAATAGTAATAGTAGTAGTTGTAGTAGTCATAGTAGCAGCAGTCGTAGTAGTAGTAGTAGCAGTTGCAGCAGAAGTTGTAGTAGTAGTAGTAGCAGTAGTAAAAGAAGTATTAGTAGTAGCAGAAGTAGTAGTAGTAGTAGTAGGAGGAGGAGTAGCAGTAGTCGTCATAGTTGTACTAGCAGAAGGATTAGTAGTAGTGCCAGAAGAAGTTATTGTAGTAGTAGTGTAGTTGCAGAAGAAGTAGTTGTAGTAGTTAAGGTAGTAGTAGTAGTAGTAGTAGAAGTAGAAGTAGTAGAAGTAGTAGTAGTAGTAGTAGTAGTAGTAGTAGTAGTAGTAGTAGTTGTTGTTGTTGTTGTTGTTGTTGTTATTGTTGTTGTTGTAGTAGTAGTATTAGTAGCAGGAATAGGAGTAGTAGTTGTTGAAGCATTTGCAACTATATTAGTAGCTGCAGCAACTGGAGTACTACTACAAGTAGTTGTTGTTGTTGTTGCAGTAGTAGTTGTTATTATAGTCGTAGTGCTAGCAGAAGTTGTAGTCAAAATAGTAGTTTTTGAAGCAGGTGTAGTAGTAGTAGAGGAAGTAGTAGTAGTAGTAGTAGTAGTAGTAGTAGTAGTAGTAGAAGTAGTAGTAGTAATCGTAGTAGTAGTTGCTGTAGCAGGAGTAACAGTAGTAGAAGTAGTAGTAAGATAGTAGTATTTATTATTGGAAAAGGAGTTGTAGTAGTAGAAGTAGTTGCAACAGTAGTAGCAAATCGAGCTGCTAGAGTAGTAGTTATTGTGGTAGTAATATAAGCCGTAGTTGTGGTTGTACTAATAGCAGTAGTAGTAATGGAGGTAGTAGTAGTGGTAGTCGATGTCATCCTTGCAGTAGAAGTCATACTAGTAGTAGTAGTCATAGTTCAGTGAGTAGTAATAGGAGTAGGAGTTGGAGCAAAAGTAGTTGCAGTAGTAGTAGTAGCAGTAGCTGTAGTAATCATTGTTGTTGTAGAAGTAGGAGTAGTAGAGCCCGGCCTAGGAGTAGCAGCAGTAGTAGTAGCAGTAGTAGTAGCACTAGGATTGGTCATAGAAGTTGTAGGAGTAGTAGTAGTAGTAGTAGTAGTAGAAGCAGTAGCAGCAGTAGTAGTAACACAAGTTGTAGTAGTAGTAGTAGGAGTAGTAGTATTAGAAGCAACAGTAGGGATAGTATTAGGAGTAAGAGTTGGAGTAGGAGTAGGAGTAGTAGTAGTAGTAGTAGCAATAATAGTAGCAGTACCAGGTGTAGCAGCTATTGTAGTTGTAGCAATAATAGTTGTAGTGGCAGGTGGAGTACTAGTAGTAGTAGTTGCTATAGTCATCATTGTTGTTGTTGTTATTTTAGTAGTAGTAGTAGCAGCAGCAGCAGCAGCAGTAGTAGTAGTAGTAGTAATAGTAGTTGTAGTAATAGTAGTACTAGTGGTAGTAGTAGTAGAAGTAGTAGTGGTTGTGGCATTAGTTGTAGTAGTAGTATTAGTAGAAGTAGCAGCAATAGTAGCAGCAGCAGTAGTAGTAGTATCAGCAGTAGTAAAAATAGTAGTTGTAGGAGTAGAAGTATTATTAGTAGTGATAGTTCCTAAAGTAGTGCAGGTGTAGTAGAAGTATTAGTATTAGTATAGCCAATTATAGTAGTAGTAGCTATAGTAGTAGAAATGGTAGTAGCAGTAGTTGTAGCTGTAGTCACATTAGTAGTAATAGTAGTAGAAGCAGTAGTAGTAGTCGAATAATTAGTAGTTGTAGTAGTTGAAGTTGTAGTAGTAGTATTAGTACGAGAAATAGTGGCAGCAGTTTTAGTAGTAGTAGTTGTTGTTGTTGTTGTAGTAGTAATATTCGTAATAGCAGTAGTATTATTATTAGTAGTGTAGTAGTAGTAGTAGAATTTGTAGTAGGAGAAGCAGTAGAAGTAGTATTAGTAGCAGCAATAGTAGTAGAAGTACTAGTACCAGCCATAGTATTAGTAGTAGAAGTGATAGGGGTTGTAGTAGTAAGAGTAGTAGTAGTATCAATATGAGTAGTAGTACTATTAGTAATAGTACCAGTAGTAGTGGTAGTAGCAGTAGTAGTAGAAGTAGTAGTAGCAGTAGTAGTTGTAGTAGTCAGAGTAGTTGTAGCTATAATAATTGTATTAGTAGCAATAGTAGTAGTTGTAGTAGTCATAGTAGCAACAGTCATAGTCGGAGCAGTAGCAGTTGTCGTAGAAATTGTAGTAGTAGTAGTAGTACTAGTAGCAGTAGGAGTAGGAGTAGAAGTAGTACTAGTTGTAGAAGCAGTAGTAGTCATAGTTGTTGTAGCAGAAGGAGTAATAGTAGTGCTAGTAGAAGTTGTTGTAGTTGTAGTGTAGTTGCAGAAGAAGTAGTTGTAGTAGTTGAGGTAGTAGTAGTAGTAGTTGTTGTAGTAGTTGTAGTAGTATTAGTAGCAGCAGCAGCATTATTAGTAGAAGAAGTAGTAGTAGTAGTAGTAGTAGTAGTCATAGTAGTAATAGTAACAGTAGTTGTAGTAGTAGGTGTAGTAGCAGCAGCAGTAGTAGTAGTAGCAGGAGTAGTACAAGCAACAGTAGTAGTAGTAGTAGTAGTAGTAGCAGTAGTAAAAATAGTAGTAGTAGTATTAGTAGCAGGAAAAGGAGTAGTAGTAGTACAAGTATTTGCAATAGTATTAGTAGCTGCAGTAGGTGGAGTAGTACTACTAGTAGTGGTTGTTGTTATTGTTGCAGTAGTAGTAGTTATTGTAGTCATAGTGCTAGTAGAAGTTGTAGTCGGAATAGTAGCTTTTGAAGCAGGAGTAGTAGTAGTAGAAGTAGTAGTTGTAGTAGTGATAGTAGTAGTAGAAGCAGTAGTAGTTGTAATAGCAGGAGTAGTAGTAGTAGAAGTAGTTGTAGTCGTAGTAGTTGTTGTAGTAGCAGGAGTAGTGGTAGTAGAAGTAGTAGTAAGACAGTAGTATTTATAGTTGGAAAAGGAGTAGTACTAGTAGAAGTAGTTGCAACAGTAGTAGTAGATTAAATAGCTGGAGTAGTTGTTATTGTGGTAGTAATATAAGCAGAAGTTGTAGTAGCTATAGTAGTAGGAGTAGGAGTTGGAGTAGTAGTAGTAGTTGTTGTTGTAGTGGCAGTAGTAGTACTAGGAATTGAAATAGTAGTAGTAGTTGTTGTTGTAGCTATATTAGTGGCGGTAGTAGTAGTAGTAGTAGTAGCAGAAGTAGTAGAAGTAGTAGTAGGAGAAACAATAGTTGTTGTAACGGTAGTAGTAGTGGAAGTTATTGCAGTAGTAGTAGAAGCCTTAGTAATAGTGGTGGTAGTAGTAGTAGGAGTAGTAGTAGTTGGTCTAAGAGTTACATTAGCATTAGGAGCAGCCGCAGCAGTAGCAATAGTAGCAATAGTAGTAGCAATAGTAATTGTAGTAGAAGTAGCAATAGTAGTAGTGTTAGTAGTAGTAGAAGTAGCAGTAGAAGTAGTAGTAGTCGTAGTAGTAATAGTAGTAGTAGCATTAGTAGTAGTAGTAGAGGTCGTTGTAGGACTTGTAGTAGTAGTAGTTGTTGTAGTTGTAGTATTTGGGGTAGTAGTATTGGCATTAGTGATAGTCATAGTAGCTATTGTAGCAGTATTAGAAGTTGTACTCATAGTGATAGTAGTTGTAGTAGTGGTGGTAGTTGTAGTAGTCATAGTAGTTGTAGTAGCAGGAGTAGTTGTAGTATAAGTAGTAGTAGTAGCAGCAGTAGTAGCAGTAGTAGTATTTGTAGTAGTACTAGTAGTAGTATTAGTAATAGTAGTTGTTGGAGTAGCAATAGTGGTAGTAGTAGTTGTAGTGGATGTAGTAGTACTAGTACTAGTACTACTACTAGTAACAGTAGTAGTTATAGTAGTAGAAGTAGTAGTAGCAGTACTAAGAGTCGTATTAGCCGGAACAATAGTAATAGTAGGCGTAGTTATAGTAGTACTAGTAGCAGTAGTAGTAGGAGTAGTTATGGTTGTACTTGTAGCAGTAGTAGTAGTAGTAGATGTAGTAGTAGTGGTAGTAGATGTGATACTTGTAGTAGAATTCATACTAGTAGTAGTAGTCATAGTTGAAGGAGTAGTAATAGGAGTAGGAGTTGGAGCAAAAGTAGTTGCAGTAGTAGTAGTAGAAGTAGTAGTAGTAGTAGTAGTAGCTGTAGTAATAGTTGTCCTGGTAGTAGTAGTAGTAGTAGGAGTGGTAGTGTCCAATCTAGGAGCAGTAGCAGCAGTAGTAGTAGCAGCTTTAGTAGTAGCATTAGTTGTTGTAGTAGAAGTAGTAGTAGTTGTAGTAGTAGTAGTAGGAGCACTAGAATTGGTCGCAGAAGTTGTTGTCGTAGTAGTAGAAGTAGTAGGAGGAGGAGGAGTAGTAGTTGTCGTAGTAGAAGTTGCAGCATCAGTAGTAGAAGTAGTAGTAGTAACACAAGTTGTAGTAGGAGTAAGAGTAGTATTATTAGAATTAGCAGTAGGGATAGTAGTAGGAGTAAGAGT
>RXID01014864.1:0-82803 GCA_005019695.1 Trichopus zeylanicus subsp. travancoricus | reverse complement strand
TAGTAGTAGTAGTAGTAATAGTAGTAGTAGTAGTAGTACTAGTACTAGTAGTAGTAGTAGTAGTAGTTGTTGTTGTTGTTGTTGTTGTTGTAGTTGTTGTAGTAGTAGTAGTAGAAGTAGTGGTGGTTGTTGTATTAGTTGTAGTAGTAGTATTAGTTGAAGTAGCAACAGCAGTAGTAGTATCAGCAATTGTAAAATTAGTAGTTGTAGGAGTAGAAGTATTACTAGTAGTTGTAGTTCATGAAGTATTGTAGTTATAGTTGAAGTATTAGTATTAGTAGAGGCAATTGTAGCAGTAGTAGTAGCTGTAGTAGTAGAAACGGAAGTAGCTATAGTTGTAGTTGTAGTCACATTAGTAGTAGTTGTTCTAGAAGCAGCAGCAGTAGTAGTAGTATTAGTAGTTGTAGCAGTTGAACTTGTAGTTGTAGTATTGGTACTAGTAGTAGTCGTAGCAATTTTAGTAGCAGTAGTAGTAGTTGTTGTTATTGTTGTAGTAGTAGTGTTTGTTATAGCAGTAGTAGTAGTTGTTGTGGCCATAGTATTATTAGTAGTAGTGTAGTAGGAGTAGTAGAATTAGTAGTAGAGGTAGTAGTAGAAGAAGTAGTATTAGTAGCAGCAATAGTAGTAGTAGTACTAGTAGTTGTCATAGTAGTAGTAGTAGTAGTAGTCGTAGTAGTAGCAGTAGTAGTAGGAGTAGTAGTAGTAGTAGTCGTAGTAGTAGAAGTAGTAGTAGGAGTAGTAGTACTATCAATAGGAGTAGTGGTAGTATTAGTAATAGTAGCAGTAGTACTAGAGGTAGTTGTAGCGGTAGTAATATTGTAGTAGTCAGAGTAGTTGTAGCTATAATAATTGTAGTAGTAGCAATAGTAGTATTTGTAGTAGTCATATTAGCAGCAGTAGCAGTTGTAGTAGAAGTTGTAGTAGTAGTATTAGTAATAATAGTAGCTGTGAGTAGTAGTAGAAGTAGTAGTGGTAGTAGTAGCAGGCATAGCAGTAGTAGAAGCAGTAGTAATCATAGTTATGGAGCATAAGGAGTAGTAGTACTGCTAGTAGAAGTTGTTGTAGTAGTGTAGTTGCAGAAAAAGTAGTTGTAGTAGTTGAGTTGGTAGTAGTAGTAGTAGTTCTAGTAGTAGTTGTTGTAGTAGTAGCAACAGCTATAGTAGAAGAAGTAGAAGTAGTACTAGAAGTAGCATTGGTAGTAGTAGTAGAAGTAGCAGCAGTAGTACTAGAAGTAGCAGCAGCAGTAGTAGCACTAGTAGTACTAGTAGTAGTAGTAGTACTAGTAGTAGTAGCATTAGTAGTTGTTGTATAAGTAGTAGTAGTCGTAGTAGTAGTAGTAGTAGGAGTAGGAGGAGGAGTAGCAGCAGCAGCAATAGAGGTAGTATTAATAGTAGTGGAAGCAGTAGCAGCATTGTAGTAGTACAAGTAGTAGGGATAGTAGTAGGAGGACGAGTAGTAGCAGAAGTAGTAGTTGGGATAGTAGTAGGAGTAGGAGTTGGGGTAGGAGTAGTAGTAGACGTAGTAGTATAATAGTAGTAGTTATAGTGGTAGTAGTTGTAGTAGTAGTAGCAGTAATAGTAGTACTAGTAGGAGTAGTAGCAGTAGCAGTAGTTATAGTAGTAGTTGAAGTAGTAGTAGTAGTAGTAGTAGAAGTAGCAGTAGTAGTAGGAGTAGTAGTAGGAGTAGTAGTAGTAGTAATAATAGTGGTAGTAGGAGTAATAGTCGCAGTAGGAGTAGTAGCAGGAGTATTAGTAGTGGTAAAAGTAGAAGTCGTAGTGGTGGTAGCAGAATTAGTAGTAGTGGTAGTTGTAGTAGTTACAACAGTAGTAATAGTAGTAGTAAAAGTAATAGTAGCAGTAATAGTAGGAGTAGTAGTCCTAGGAATTTAAGCAGTAGTAGTAAAAGTAGAAGTAGTAGTTGCAGTAGTAGAAGTTGCAGTAGTCACATTTGTAGAAATAGTAGTAATAGTAGTAGCCTTAGTAGTACTAGTGGTAGTAGTAGTTGTAGTAATAATATTAGTAGTAGTAGTAGCAGTAGTAGAATTAGTAGTAGTAATATTATTATTAGTTTTTGTAGTAGTAGTAGTAGTAGTAGTAGAAGAAGTAGTAGTAGTAGTAGTAGGAGTAGCAGCAGCAGTAGCAACAATTGTAGTAGTTGTAGTAGTAGTAGTAGTTGTTGTTGTTGTTGTAGTAGTAGTAGTGGTGGTAGTCATATTTGCGGTAGCAGTTGTGAAAGCAATAGTAGTTGTAGTAGTAATAGTTGAAGTTATAATAATAGTAGAGTAGTAGTAGTTGAAATAGTAGTTATACTACTACTAGTAACAGTAGTAGTGATTGTGGAAGTAGTAGTAGTGGTAGTAGTAGTAGAAGTAGTAGTTGTAGCAGTAGGAGGAGTAGTAATACTCATAGGAGTCGTGGTTCTCATGGAAGTAGTAGTTGTAGTAGTAGTAGTAGTCGTGGTGGTGGTTGTAGTAGTAGTAGCAGCAGTAGGACCAGCAGTAGTAGTAGTAGTAGTAGTAGTAGTAGTAGTAGTAGAAGTAGTAGTACTAGTAGTGTTAGTAGTAGTAGAAGTAGTAGGAGTAATTGTAGCCGCAGTAGAAGTAGTTGTAGTTGCCCTAGTAGTTGTTTTTGTAGTAGTAGTAGTATTAGTAGAAGTAATAGTAGTAGTAGTAGTAGTAGTAGAAGTAGTAGTTGTACTATTATTATTATTAGTAGTAGTAGTAAGAGAAGCAGTTATCGAAGGAGTAGTAGTTGTAGTCATAGTAGAAGGCCTATTAGGAGTAGAAGAAGTACTAGTTGTAGTAGTACTAGTAGCACTAGTAGTAGTAGTCGACGTAGTAGTAGTAGTAGTTGTTGTTGTTGTAGTTGTACTAGTAACAGTAATAATAATGGAAGTACTAGTCGAATTAGTAGGAGTAGTAGTTTGAGTAGTAATAGTAGGAGTTGCAGTAGTAGGAGTAGCAATAGTAACAGTTATTGTGCTAGTAGTAGGAGTCGTAGTACGAGTAGTAATTGGAGTCGGAGAAGTAGTAGCAATAGTGGTAGAAATAGTAGTGGTAGTATAGTAGTAGTAGAAGTAATAGTAGTAGTAGTAGTAGTAGTAGTATCAGTAGTCGTAGCAATAGTAGCCGTAATAGTAGTAGTGGCAATAGTAGTTGTAGTATGAAGTGTTGAGCAGTAGCAACAGTAGAAGTAGTAGACGTAGCAGCTGGAGTAGTAGTAGTAGCAGAAGTGGCAGTAGTAGTAATAGTAGCTGTAGTCGTAGTAGGAGATGCAGCATTAGTAGTTGTTGCAACAAAAGTAGTAGCATTATTTGTAGTAGTAGAAGTTGTAGTGGTAGTAGCAGCAGTAGTAGCAATAATAGTAGTAGTAGTAGCTATTGTAGTATCAGTAGCTGTAGTTGTTGCAATAGTAGTAGTATTAGTAGAAGTAGTAGCACTTGTTGTAGTTATAGGAGAACTTATTGTAGTTGTAGTAGTAGTAATGATAGTAGTAGTAGAGTAGCAGAAGGAGCAATAGAAGTAGTAGCAGTAGTCGTAGTAGTGGCAGTAGTAGCAGTAGCAACTGTAGCAATAGCAGTAGTAGCAGCAGTAGTAGTAGAAGCAGTAGTAGTAGCAGTAGTAACAATAGTAGTGATAGTAATTGTAGTAGCAGTAGTAGCGGTAGTAACAGTAGTAGTAGCAGCAGCAGTAGTAGTAGTAGCAATAGTAGCCGTAGTAACAATAGTAGCATTGGTAGCAGTAGTAGTAGGAAAGATAGTAGGAGTAGTAGTTGTAGTATTTGTGTAGTAAAAGTAGTAGTAGTAGCTGTAGCAATAATAGTGGTAGTTGGATAAGTAGAAGTAGTATTAGTAGCAGATGGAGTAGAAGTAGTAGTATAAGTAGTGGCTATAGTAGTATTAGCAGTAGCAGTAGTAGTAATAGTAGTAGTAGTATAGGTAGTAGCAGCAGTAGATGTTGTAGCAGTCGTAGAAGTATAGGTAGTAGCAGCTGTTGTAGTAGTAGCAGTAGTAGTAGAAGTAATATTAGTTAACGTATAGGTAGTAGCAGCAGTAGTTGTAGCTGTCATAGTAGTAGTAACAGTAGTAGCAGTAGCAGTAGCAGTAGAAGTAATAATAGTAGTAGTAGTCGTGCTAGTCGGAGTTGTCATGGTGGTAGTAGTAGTAGTAGTAGCAGCAGCAGTAGTAGAAGTTGTTGTAGTAGTAGTTGTAGTAATAGTCATAGTTATAGCAGTAGTTGTAATACTAGTAGTCGTTGTAGTGTAATAGTAGTAGAAGTCATAGTACTCATGGTAGTGTAGTAGAGTTGCAGTAGTGTCCTGTAGTAGCTAAAGTAGTAGCAGTAGCAGTCATAGTTGTAGTAGTAGCAATAGTGGTTGTAGTAGTAGTAGGAATAGTAGTAGAAGTAGTATTAGTAGTAGTAGTGTTAGTAGTAGCTGTAGGAGTAGTCATACTAGTAGTAGCAGTAGTATTCGTAGCAACAATAGCTTTAGTCAGAATAGCAGTAGTAGCAGTTTCAACAGTTGTACTAGTAAGAGCAGTAGTCGTAGTAGCAACACTAGCAGTAGTAGTAATAGTAGTATTAGTAGTAGCTGTAGCAAATTTGGTTGTCGCAGCAGTAGTAGTAGTAGCAGTAGTAGTGGCAATAGTAGCGGTAATTCTTTTAGTGGTAGCAGTTGTAGCGGCAACCGCAATAGTAGTGATAGTGTGGTGGTAGTAGTAGTTGTAGTAGTAGCAGTAGTAATAGCAGCAGCAGATGTGGTGGTAGTTGTAACAACTGCAGCAGTAGTAGTATCTGTAGTTATAGTAGCAGTAATAGTAATAGTAGTAGTAGTAGTAGTAGTGGTGGTGGTACTAGTTGTAGTGGCAGTAGTAGGGGTTATAATAGTAGGAGTATTAATAGTTGTAGCAGTAGTAGCAGTAGTAGCAGTAGTAGCAGCTACTGTAGTAGTAGCAGTAGTCATAGTAGTAGAACGAGAAGTTGTTGTATTAGCACTAGTAGTAGAAGTAGTAGTAGCAATAATAGTAGTAGCATTAGTAGTAGCTATAGCAGCAGTAGTAGTAGTAGCAGTAGTAGTGATAGAAGTTGTAGTAGTTGTAACTGTAATGATAGTAGTAGTTGTTGTTGTAATTATAATGGTAGTGGAAGTCGTAGCAGTTATGGTAGTTGAAGTAGCAATAACCGTTATTGCTTGTAGTAGCAATAGTATTACTAGCAGGAGAAAGGTAGTAGTAGTAGCAGAAGTAGTAGCAGCAGCAGTAGTAGTATTTGTAGTAGTTGCAACAATTGTAGTGGTAGTAGCAGTAGTATAAGTTGTAGCAGTCGTAGTAGCTATAGTAGCAGCACATATTGTAGTAGTTACAGTAGTAGCAGCAACAACAACTGTAGTAGTAGTATAGTAGTAGTAGTAGTAGTGGTAGTAGTAGTTGTAGCAGTATTAGTAGCGGCAACAACAATAGTAGCAGTAGTGATATAGTACTAGTAGTAGTAGTAGTAGTAGTAGCACTAGTGGTAGTAGTAGTAGCAGAAATAGTTGAAGTAACAGAAGTAGTAGTAGCAGTTGTAATAATAGTAGCAGTAGAAATAGCAGAAGTAGTAGAAGTTGCTGTAGTAGTAGTAATAATAATAATAATAGTAGTAGTAGTAGTAGTTGCAGTAGTAGCAGCAGTAGTAATAATAGTAGTAGCAGTAATAATAGCAGCAGTAGTAGTAATAGTAGCAACAGTAATAGTAGTATTAGTAGCAATGACATCAGTAGTAGTGGTAGTAGTAGTCATAGTAGTAGTAGTAGCAGTAGCAGTAGCAGTAGCAGTAATAGTAGAAGTTGTAGTAGCAATAGTCATTCTAGTAGTAGTAGCAGTAGTAGAAATAGTAGTAATAGTAGTACTAGTGGTAGTAGTAGTAGTAGTAGTAGTAGTAGTAGTAGTAGTAGTAGTTGAAGATGTAGTAGTAGTTATAGTAGCAATACTAGTACAAGTAGTGGTTGTATTAGTAGCAACAACAACTATAGAAGTAGTTTTTGTTGTTGTATTGTAGTAGTAGTCACAGGAGTTGCAGTAGTAGTACAAGTAGTAGTAGTAGTACAAGTAGTAGTAGTAGTCGTAGTAGCAGTAGCAATAGCAGTAGTAGTAGCAGTAGTAGAAGTGGTAGCAGTAGTAGCAGTAGCAACAGTGGTAGTAGTTGAAGCAGTAGTTGTAGTAGTAGTTGTAGGAGTAGCAGTAGTTGAAGTAATTGTGGTAGTTGTAGTGATCGTAATATTAGTAGTAGAAGTAGGAGTAGTAGCTGCTGCTATAATATCAGTAGTAGTTGTAGTAGTAGTTGCTGTAGTAGCGACAGCATCAGTAGTAGTAGTGGTAGTAGTGGTAGTAGTAGTAGTTGTTGTTGTCATAGTAGAAATAGTATCAGAAGTAGTAGTTGTTGTTATAGTAATAGTAGTAGTGCTACTAGTAGTAACAACAGTAGTAGTAGTTGTTGTAGTTGTAGTAGTAGTGTATTAGTTGGAGAAGTAGTAGTAGTAGTAGAGGTAGTATTAGTATTAGTAGTATAAGTTGTAGTAGCAACAGCAGTAGTAGTTCTAGTAGTAGTTGGAGTAGTAGTAGTAACAATAGGAACAATAGCAATAGTCAGAATAGTAGTAGTTGTAGTAGTTGTACTAGGAATAGTAGTAGTAGTAGTAGTAGTAATTGTAGGAGTAGTAGTAGGAGTAGTACTAGTAGTAGTAGTTGTAGCAGTAGTAATAGGAGGAGTAGCAGTAGTAGTCATTGTAGTAGTAGTAGGTGGAGGAAGAGTAGCAGTAGTAGTAGTAGTAGAAGTCATAGTAGTAGTAGTACAAGCAATAGGAGTAGTAGTAGTAGGAGAAGGAGAAGTAGCAAAAGTTGTAGTAGGAACAGTAGTAGGAGTGGGCGTTGGAGTAGGAGTAGTAGTTGTAGTAGTAGTATAGTAGTAGTAGAGGTAGTAGAAGTAGTAATAGTTAGAGTTGTAGTACTAGTAGGGGTAGTAGTAGTAGAAGTAGGAGTAGTAGTAGTAGTAGTAGTAGTAGTGGTAGGAGTTGTAGTAGAAGTAGAAGTAGTAGTTGTAGCAGTTGTAGTAGTAGTAGAAGTAGTCATAGTAGTAGTAGTAGTAGTAGCAATAGTCGTAGTAGTAGTAGTAGAAGTAGTATTAGCATTAGTAATAGTAGTAGTTGTAGTAGTAGAAATAGTACTAGTAGTAGTTGTAGTAGTACTAGTGTAGTTGTAGTATTATTATTAGTAGTAGTAGAGGTAGTAGTAGTAGCTATAGTAGCAGTTGTTATTGTTGTTGTAGTAGTGGCAATAGTTGTAGTTGTAGTAGTAGTTGTGATTGTTGTTGTTGTAGAAGTAGCAGTAGTGTTATTAGTAGTAGTAGTAGTGGTTGTAGTTTGAGTAGCAATAGTTGTAGTGGTAGTGGTAGTTGGGGCTGTATTTATAGTGGTAGTTGTTGTAGTAGTAGTAGTGGTAGTTATGGGGGTAGTAGTAGTAGCAATAGTTGTAGTTGTAGTAGCAGTGGTTGTAATAGTAGTAGTTGTGATAGTTGTGGCTGTATTTATAGTGGTAGTTGTTGTAGTAGTCGTAGTAGTCGTAGTAGTGGGAGTTGTTGTAGTAGTAGTAGTTGTAGTGGTAGAAGTAGTAGTAGCAGCAGTAGTAATTGTAGTTCTAATAGGAGTAGTAGTACCAGGGGTAGTAGCTCGAGAAGAAGTAGTAGTAGTGGTAGTAGTAGTAGCAGTAGTAATAGTAGTAGTTGTTGGAATAGTAGTAGTAGTAGTAGTAGTAGTAGTAGTAGTCATAGTAGCAGTGGTTGTGGTAGTAATAGTAGTAGTTGAAGGAGTTGTAGTTGTAGCAGTAGTATAAGTAGTAGATGTAATTGGAGTACTAGGAGTACAAGTAGTAGCAGTAGTAGCAGAAGTAGTAGTCGCGGTAGTAGTAGTAGCAGAAGTAGTAGAAGTAGTAGTAGTAGTAGCAGAATTATTAGTAGTAGTAGTCATAGTGGTAGTAGTAGACGTAGGAGTAGTAGCAGCAATAGTAGTCATAGTAGTAGTGGCAGAAGCAATAGTAGTTGTAGTAACAGTCGAATAATAGTAGTAGTAGCCGTAGTAGTAGTAGTAATAGTAGTAGCAGCAGCAATAGTAGTAGGATTAGAAGGTAGCAATATTAGTAGCTGTAGTGGCAATAATAGGTGCAGTAGAAGTAGCAGTAGCAGTAACAGTTGTAGGAGTAGTAGTATTAGCAGTAGCAGCAGTAGTAGTAGGAGTAGTGGTAGTAGTAGTAGTGGTAGCAATAGAAGTAGTAGTAGTAGATGTAGTAGCATCAGTAGTAGTAGAAGTAGAAGTAGTACTAATAGTAGCCACAGTAGTAGTATTAGTTGTGGTAGTGGTGGTGGTTGTTGCAGCAGGTGTGGTAGTAATAGTAGTAGTTGTTGTTGTTGTAGTAGTAGCTGTAGTTATAGTAGTAGTTGTTTTAGTAAGAGTGGTAACTATTGTAGTAGTAGTAGTAGTTGTAGTAGTAGTATTAGTTGTAGTTGCAACAGTAGTACTAGTAGTAGTAAGAGTAGTAGTAGGAGTAGTAGTAGGAGTAGGAGGAGTTGTAATAGTAGTAGTAGTGGTACAAGTAGTAGTAGAAGTAAAGTAAAATAATAGTAGTTGTTGTTGTCGTTGTTGTAGTAGTAGTGGTAGTTGTTGCAGTAGCAATAGTAGCAGCAGTAGTAGTAGTTGGAGTAGTCGTAGTAATAGTTGTAGTAGTAGTAGTAGTAATAGTAGAATAGTAATAGTAGAATTAGTTGTAATAGTAGTAGTAGTAGGAGTAGCAGTTGTTGTAGTTGTAGTTGTAGTTGTTCTTGTTGTTGTTGTTGTTGTTGTAGTCATCGTAGTAGTAGTGGCAGTTGTAGAAGTCGTAGGAGTAGTAGTAGTAGTAGGAGTTGGAGTACAAGTAGTAGCAGTAGTAAGAGTAGTAATTGAATTAGTAGTAGTAGTAGCTGTGGTAGTGGTGGTCGTATTAGTAGTAGTTGTTGTTGTTGTAGCAGCAGCAGTAGTAGTAAAAGAAGAAGTAGTAGTAGTAGTTGGAGGAGTAGTAGTAGTAGGAGCAGCAGCAGCAGCAGCAGTAGAAGTAATTCTTGTAACAATAATAGTTACAAGAGTAGTAGTAGTACTAGGTAGAAGTAATTCTTGTAACAATAATAGTTACAAGAGTAGTAGTAGTACTAGTAGTAGCAGTTGTAGTAGTAGTGTGGTAGTGGTAGTTGTAGTAGTAGTAGTAGTAGTAGTAGAAGTAGTTATAGTAGTAGTAGTGTTGGTAATAGTAGCAGGAGCAGCAGGAGCAGCAGTAGCATTAATAGTAGTAGTAATAGTAGTTGTAGTAGTAGTAGTGGTAGTTGTAGTTGTAGTAGTAGTAGTCGTACTTGTAGGAGGAGTAGTAGTAGTCATTGTGGTAGTTGTTGTACCAGTAGCTGTAGTAGTTGTAGTAGAAGTAGTAGTAGTAGTGGTAGTAGTAGTGGTAGTAGTAGTTGTTATGGTAGTAATAGAGTAGTAGTAGTTGTTGTTATGGTGGAAGTTGTTGTTGTTGTTGTACTAGCTGTAGTTGTAGTTGTAGTTGTAGTAGTTGTAATGGTTGTAGTTGTGGTAGTAGTAGTAGGAGGAGGAGGAGGAGGAGGAGGGGTAGGAGTTGGAGTAGGCATAATTGTAGTAGTAGTATTAGTAGCAGTAGTGGTAGTAGTTGCAGTCGTAGTTGTTGAAGCAGTAGTTGTAGTAGTAGTAGTAGTTGTTGTTGTTGTTGCTACTACTACTTCTCCTACAACAACTACTATTACAACTGCTATTGTAGCTACCACTATAGCTATTACTACTACTACTTCTGCTAATGCTACTACTACTATTACTACTACTACTACTACTACTACTACTACTACTACTACTACTATTACTACAACTACTTTGATTACTACTACTTCTCCTACTAGTATAGCAACCACTAGTATTGCTACAATGACTTACTATTACTACTACTACTACTACTACTACTACTACTACTACTAATCCTCCTCCTCCTACTACTCCTGCTCCTACTACTACTGCTGCTACTATTGCTACTACTACTCCATGTACTACTATTACTACTACTACTACCACTACAACTACTACTTCTACTCCTACTACTACGAATATTACTACTAGTACTACTACTAGTACTACTACAACAACAACTACTACTACTACTCTTAGTACTAGTAGCACAACGACTACTACTACTACTGTTACTACTACTAATCTTACTGCTGCTGCTGCTTTTGCTAGTACTACTCCTACTACAACAACTACTACTACGACTACTGCTACTCCTACTACTGCTACTACTACTACTCCTACTACTACTACTACTGCTAATAATGCTACTACGACTATTACTAATGTGACTAGTACTACTATTGCTACTGCTACTACTTCTACTACCACTACTACCACAATTACTACCATTGCTGTTGCTACTATAGCCACCACAACTAATGCTACTTCTGCTACTACTATGACTACTACTGCTACTACCACTTCTGCCACTATAGCTACTATGACTACTGCTACTACTTCTACTGCTACTAATACTACTAGTACTACTACTACTACTACTACTACTACCACAACAACTAGGACTATTATTACTGTTACTACTACTCTAGCAGCTTCTAGTAATGCTACTAATACGGCTACTACTACAACTACTGCTGCAACTACTATTTCTACTACTACCACAACTGCTGCTGCAACTACTGCTTCTAATACAACTACAGTTGCCACAACTGGCAGTACTACTACTAATATAAATACTCAAACTATTGCGGCAGATATTTCTACTGCTACTACAATTACTAATGCTGCTACAAATTCTACTACTACAACTACTACTGGTACTACTACTGCAACTACTACTAGTGCTCCTACTAGTACTGCTTCTCTAACTATTCCTACGACTACTACTACTACTACTACTACGATAGCCGCTACTACTACTACTATTGCTACCACTACTACTACAGGTACTACTACTTTTGTGCTACTACTACTACTACTTTTACTACAACTAATTTTGCAATTACGTTTGCTATAACTACTACTACTTATTCGGCTACCACTTATGCAACTACTAATGCTACTACTGATACAAGAACAACAACAACTACTATAGCTAATACTACCTCTCCTACAACTACTATTACAACTACAACTACTGCACTACAATAACTACTTCTGCTACTACTACTACTATTACTACTTCTGTGATTACTCCTAGCACTACTATAACTACTGCTGCTGCTACTACAAGTACAAATAATAGGACAACTACTACTATGACTACTACTACTATAACTATGACTACTACTACTGCTACTAATACTAATACTACTACTGCAACAACTACTGCTGCTACTACTAATTCTACTACTACAACTGCTGCTACTGCTACTGCTACTATTACAACTACCACTACTCCTACTACAACTACTACGACTACTACCGCGACTGCTACAATTACTACTCCTACTACTGCTACTGTTACAACAACTACTACTACAACAACAACAACTACTACTACAACTATTCCTCCTACTACTACTATTACAACTACTATTACTGCTATTGCTACTACTACTCCTACTACAACTACTACTACCACAACAACAACAACAATAATTACTGCTGCTGCTGCTACCACGACAACGACTATAGTGATTTGTGGTAGTAGTGATAGTAGTAGTAGCAGCAGTTGTAGTAGTAGCAGCAAAAGTAGTAGTAAGTCTTATAGCGGTAAGAGTAGTAGAAGTTGTAGTAATAGTCATAGTAGTAGTAATACTAGTAATTAGCAAAAGTAGTGTTAGTAGGAGTAGCAGAACTTTAATTAATAGAAATTATCACAGTCATAATAGTAGCAACAACGGAAGTAGTAGTAGTGTTGCAGTCATAGTAATAGTAGTAGTAGCAGTAGTAGTAGCAAGAGTTGTAGATGTAGCAGTAGTCATTATAGCAGTAATATCAGTATTAGTATTTGTAGTATTAGTAGTAGCCGAAGTAGTAGCAGAGGAACTAGTAGTAGGAGAAGAGGTAGTAGTAGATGTAACAGAAGTAGTCGCAGTCGTAGTAGCAGTACTAGTAGTAGTATTAGTAGTACCAGTAGTAGTTGGGGTAGCAGTAGTAACAGCAATAGTAGCATTACAAGCAGTAGTAGCAGAAGTAATAGTAGTAGTAGTAGTAGCAGCAGCAGCAGCAGCAGCAGCAGTAGTAGTAGTAGTAGTAGAGTAGTAGTAGTAGTAGTAGTAGTAGTAGTAGTTGTAGAAGTAGTAGTAGTAGTAGTAATAGTAGTAGTACTAGTAGTAGTAAAAGTAGTAGTAGTAGTATTAGTATTAGTAGTAGTAGTAGTAGTAGCATTAGGAGTAGTAGTACTAGTAGGAATAGTAGTAGCAGAACTAGTAGCATTAGTATTAGTAGCAAAAATTGTAGTAGTAGTAGTAGTCATAGTAGTATTAGGAGTAGTACTAGTACTAGTAGTTGTAGTAGGAGTACAATTAGTGGGAGTAGGTATAGGGTTAGAAGTATTAGCAGTAGTAGCAGTCATAATAGCAATAATAGTAGTAGTAGGAGTGGTACTAGTTTTTATAGTTGGAGCAGTAGTATTCATAATAGAAGTAGTAGTAGTTGTTATAGTAGTAGTAGTAGTAGTATTTGTAGTAGGAGTATTAGGAGTGGTTGTTGTTGTTGTGCTAGTAACACGAGTATTAGGAGGAGGAGGAGTAGTAGTAGTATTAGTATTAGTAGCAGCAGTAGTAGTATATTAGCAGTGGTAGTCATGGTAGTAGCAGCCGTTATGCTAGTAGTAGTAATAGTAGCTGGAGTAGTAGTATTACTAGTAATAGGAGGAGTAGTAGTAGAAGCAGTAGTGGTAGAAGTAGTAGTAGTAGTAGTAGTAGTAGTAGTAGTAGTAGCAGTAGCTGCAATGGTAAGTACTATTGGTAGTAGTAGGAGTAGGAGTTGTAGTGTCATAGTAGTAGTAGTAGTAGTAATAGTAGGAGTAGTAGTTGTTGTTGTTGTAGTAGTACCGGTTGTATTAGGTGTTGTAGTAGTAGTAGCAGCAATAATAGTAGTAGTAGTAGGAGTAGTTGTTGTAGTAGTTGTGGTAGTAGCAATATTAGTAGCAACCGTAGTAGAAGTAGCAATAGTTATTGTACTAGCAATTATAGTAGTAGTAGTAGTCGTCGTCATTGTAGTAGTAGTAGGAAAAATAGTAGTAGTAGGAGTAGTAGTTGTTGTAGTTGTAGTAGTACTAGTAGCAATATCAGTAGTAATTATTGTAGAAGTAGCAGTAGTAGTATTGGTAGTAGTTGTAGTAGAAGAAGAAGAGTAGTAGTAGTAGTAGTAGTAGTAGTAGTACTAGTACTAGTAGTTGAAGCAGGTGTAGTAGGAATAGGTGTATGAGTAGGAGTAGTGGTTGGAGTAGTCGTGGTAGAATTAGTAGTCGTAGTAGTAGTGGTTGTAAGAGTCATAGTTGTATTAGAAGTTGTAGTTGTAGTAGTAGTAATAGTCATGGTTTAAGTAGTAGTCATAGTAGTAGTAGTAGTAATAGTAGCACTAGGAGTAGTAGTTGAATAAGTTGTAGCAGTAGTAAACATTGTACTTGTAGTAGTGGCGGAAGTAGTAATAGTAGTAGTAGTAACAGTAGTTGTAGTAATAGTAGTAGTAGCAATAGTAGTAGTAGTAGTAGCAGTCATAGTAGTAGTAGTAGCAGTTGTAGTTGTTGTTGTAGTAGTAGTAAGAGTTGTAGTAGTAGTAGTTATCGTAGTAGGAGTAGAAGCTGTAGTAGTCGTAATAGGAGTAGAAGTAGCGGCAATAGTAGTAGTAGTAGTAGCATTAGTAGTAGTAGTATTGGTTGTAGTAGTCGTAGTAAGAGTAGAAGCAGTAGTAGCAACAGCAACAGAAGTAGTAGTAGTAGAAGTAGTAGTAATATTAGTAGTGGTAGTAGTAGCTGCAGCCGAAGCAGTGGTAGTCATAAAAGTAGTTATTTTATTAGTAGGTATCATACTAGTAGTAATAGGAGGAGGAGGAGGAGGAGAGTAGTAGTAGTAGTAGAAGTCATAGTAGTAGTAGCAGTAGTAATAGTAGTAGTAGTAGCAGTAGTAGGAGTAGGAGTAGGAGGAGTAGTACTAGTAGTAGTAGTAGTAGTAGTAGTAGTAGTAGTAGTAGTAGTAGTAGTAGTAGTAGTAGTAGTAGTAGTTGTGAGGTCGTAGTAATAGTAGTAGTAGTAGTAGTAGTATTAGTAGTAGTTGTTGTTGTAGTATTTGTTGCAATAGAATTAGTGGTAGTAGCAGTAGTAGTAGTAGTTGTAGCAGTGGTAGTAGTAGTAGTATCATTAGTAGTAGTAGTGGATTGTAGTGATAGTAGTTGCAGTAGTAGTAGTATATGTAGTAGTAGTAGTTATTGTAGTACTGATAGTAGTAGCAGTGGTTGCAATTGTGGTTGTAGTAGAATTAGTAGTAGTAATGGAAGCAATAGTAGTAGCGATAGTTGCACTAGAAGTAGTGGTAGCAATAGTTGTTGTAGTAATAGCAGTACTAGCAGTAGTAGCAGTAACAATAGTTGTAGTAGTATTCATAGTCGTTGTAGTAGCATCTGCAGTAGTAGTAGCAATGCTAGGTGTAATTGTAGCGGTAGTAGCAGTAGCCGTAGTGCTGGTAGTAGTAGTTGTAGCAATTGTATTTGTAATAGTAGTTGTAATTGGAGTAGTAGTAGTAGTAGTAGTAGTAGTCGTAGTAGAAGTACTAGTAGTAGTGGTGGTAGGAGTAGCAGTATTAGCAGTAGCAATAGTTGTAATTGTTGTAATCGTAGCAGTTGCAGTGGTGGTGGTGGTAATACTAAAAGTTGTTGCAGTAGTAGTAGAAGTACTAGTTGTAGTAGTAGTTGTGGTAGTAGTAGTAGTGGTGTTAGTAGTAGGAGTAGTTGTAGAAGGAGTATTAGCGTTAGTAGTAGTAGCAATAGTAGTAGTTGAGGCAGTAGTAGTAGTAGTGGTAATTGTTGTTGTTGTTGTTGTTGTTGTGGTAGTAGTAGTTGTTCTAGTTGTAGTGGTTGTTATTGTAGTTGGAGTATTGGGTGTAGCAATAATAATAGTAGTAGTTGTTGTAGTAGCAGCAGCAGCAGTAATTGTAGTAGTAGTTGTTATGGTTGTAGAAGTAGTAGTAGTAGTAGTAGTAGTAGTAGACCTAGTTGTAGTAGTAGTCATAGTAGTAGTAGTAGTAGTAGTTGTTGTAGTAGGAGGAGTACTAGTACTAGTATTAGTAGTACTAGTAGTAGGAGAGCAGTAGAGGTAGTAGTTGTTGTATTCGCAGCCATAGTAATAATAGTAGTAGTATTAGTAGTAGCAGTAGTAGTAGTAGCAGTAGTAGTAGTAGTAGGAGTAGCTGTTGCAGCAGTAGTAGTAATAGTACTTGTAGTTGTAGCAGTCGTAGTGGTAGTAGTAGTAGTAGAACTTTGGGTAGTACTAGTAGTAGCAATATTAGTCATAGTAGTAGTAGTGATCGTAGTAGTAGTAGTAGGAGGAGTAGATGTAGTAGAAGTAGCAGTAGTAGTAATACCTGTAGTAGCACTAGTAGTAGTCGTACTAGTAGTAGAAGTAATAGTAGCAGTAGTAGTTGTAGTAGTAGTATTGCACTTGTAGTATTTCTAGTACTGACAGTAGTTGCGTAGTAGTAGCAACAACCACAGTAGTAGTAGTTTCAGTATAATTAAGAGTAGTAGCAATAGTAGGAATAGCAGTATGAGTAGGAGTAGGAGTAGGGGTAGTAGTAGGTGTAGTGGTAAAAGGAGTAACGGTAGTAGTAGCGTCAGTAGTAGAAATAATAGTTGTATTATTAGTAGCAGTAGTAGTACTTATAGTAATAGGTGTAGTAGTTGCAGTAGTAGTAGGAGTAGTCCCTTTTATAGTTGGAGTTTAGGACTAGCAGCAGCAACAATAGTAGTAGTAGTAGTAGTAGTAGCTGCAGCAGCAACAGTAGTTATTGTTGTTGTTGTAGTAGTAGTAGTCATCATAGTAGTTGTTTTAGTTGTTGTAGTTAGGGAAGTAGTGCTAGTAGTAATAGTAGTTATATTATTAGTTATAGTCGTAGTAGCAGTAGTAGCAGTAGGAGTTGAAGTAGTACTACTAATAGTAGTATTCATAGTAGTAGTTGTAGTAGTAGTAGTCGTACAAGTTGTGCTTGTAGTAGTAGGAGTAGTAGTAGTGGTGGTAGTAGTAGTAGTAGTGGTAGTGGTAGTGGTAGTAGTAGGAGTTGCAGTTGTAGTAGGAGCAGTAGTAATAGTAGTAGCAGTAGTAGGAGTTGTAGTCGTAGTAGCAGTAGTAGTAATAGCTATAGTATTAGTAGTAGTTGTGGTAGTTGTAGCAGTGGTAGAACTAATCATAGTTATGGTAGGAGTATTAGTAACAGTGGTGGTTGTAGTAGTAGAAGTAGCACTAATTGGAGTGTTAGGAGTAGAACTAGCAGTGGTAGTAGTTGAAGTGGTAGGAGTAGTTGTACTAGCAGCTGAAGCATCAATAGCAATAGTAATTATAGTAGCAATGGTAGTAGTAGTCGCTGTAGTAGCGGTAGTAGAAGCAACAACAGCAACAACAGTCGTAGTGAAGTAGTATTTGCAGTAATAGTAGTAGTTGTTGTTGTAGTACTAGTAGTAGTAATTGTAGTTCTAGCCGTAGTAGTTACAGTAGCTGTATTAGTAGTAGTAGTTGTAGACTAGCAACAGTCGTAGTATTAGTAGTAGTAGTTGTAGTAACATTAGTAGCAGTAGTAGTAGAAGTAGCAATTATTGTTTTTCAAGCAGTACTAGTAGAAGTAGAAGTATTAGTAGCAACATTAGTAGTAGTAGACGTATTAGCTATATTAGTAGCAGTAGCCGTAACAGTAGTAGTGTTAGTAGTAGTAGTAGTAGTAGTAGTAGCAGTAGTAGTGGTAGTAGTAGCAGCAATCGTAGTAGTAGCAGTCATTGTAGTAGTGGTAGCAATAGTAGCAGTAGTAGTGGTAGTAGTTGCAGTAGTAGTAGCCATAGTAGCTACAGTAGTAGCACTAGTTGTAGTAGTCGTGTTGAGTAGCAGTCATTGTAGTAGTAGTAGTAGTAGTAGTCATTGTAGTAGTAGTAGCAGCAGTAGTAGTAGCAGTTGCAGTAACAGTCGTGGTAGTAGTGGCAGTCGTAGTAGTTGTAGTTGTTGTAGTAGTAGTAGCAAAAGCAGAACAAGTAGGACTAGCAGTAATAGTAGCAGCTGTAGCAATTTTAGCAGTAGTGGTAGTAGTAGTTGCCACAGTAGTGATAGCAGCAGCAACAATAGTAGTAGTAGTACTAGCAGTAATAGTAGTAGTAGTAGTAGTTCTAGTAGCCACAGTAGTAGCAACAGCAGCAGTACTAGCAGAAGTAGTTCTAGTATGAGTAGTAGTAATAGCTGTAGTAGTTATAGCATTAGCAGTAGTTGAAGTAGTACTAGGTGTAGTAGTAATAAGAGTAGTAGTAGTAGTAATAATAAAAGTAGTAGTAGCAATAGTAATAGGTTTAGTAGTTGTAGTATTAGTAGGAGCAGTAGTAGTAGGAGTAGCAGCAGTGGTAGGAGTTGTGGTTGTAGTAGTAGAAGTCATTGTAGCAATAATAGTAATAGCAGTAGTAGTGGAAGTAGTATTAGCCGTATTAGCAACAGTAGTCGTAGTAGTAGTAGTAGTATTAGTAGTAGCAGTGGTAGTAGTAGCAGTAGTAGTAGTAGCAGTCATTGCAGTAGTAGTAGTAATAGAGCAGTAGTAGTGGTAGTAGTAGCAGTAGTAGTAGCCATAGCAGCTATAGTAGTAGCAATAGTAGTAGTAGTAGTATTAGCCTTAGCAGAAGCAGCAGCAGTAGCAATAGTAGTTGTAACAGTAGCAGTCAAGGTAGTAGTAGCAGTAGTAGTAGCGATAGTTGTAGTAGCAGAAGCAGAACAAGTAGGACTAGCAATTGTAGTAGCAGTTGTAGCTGTTGTAGTAGTAGTAGTAGCAGTTGTAGAATTAGTATTAGTAGCAGTAGCCGCAGTAGTGATAGCAGCAGCAGTAGTGTAGTAATAGTAGTAGTACTAGTAGTAATAGTAGTAGTAGTAGTAGTAGTACTATTAGTAACAGCAGTACTAGTAGCCACAGTAGTAGTAGCAGCAGCAATACTAGCAGAAGTAGTTCTAGTATGAGTAGTAGTAATAGCTGTAGTAGTTATAGCAGTAGAAGTAGTTGAAGTAGTAGTAGAAGCATTAGCGGTAATAGTTGTGGTTATAGTTATTGAAGTAGTTGTAGCAATAGTAGTCATAGTTGTGGTCCTAGAAGTAGCAATAATCATAGGAAAAGTAGCAGTTGTAGTAGTTGCAGAAGCAATAGTTGTTGTAGTTGTAGTAGAAGTAGTAGTAGCCATAATAGCGGTAGTAGTAATAGTAGAAGTAGCTGTAGTAGTAGTAGTAGTAGAAGTAGCACAGTAGTAGTAGTATTAGTGGTGGTAGTGATTTTTGCAATAGTAACAAAAGTATTGTTAGCGGTAGTAGCTGTAGAGAAGTAGTAGTAGTTGGAGTAGTCATAGTAGTAGTAGTCTTAGTAGCAGCAGTAGTAGTAGTAGTGTTAGCAGTAGTAGCGGTAGTAGTAGTAGTAGAAGTAGTAGCAGTACTAGTAGTAGTAGTAGTAGTAGTAGCAGTAGTAGCGGTAGTAGTAGTAGTAGAAGTAGTAGCAGTACTACTACTAGTAGTAGTAGTAGTAGCAGTAGCTATGACAGTAGTTATTATTGTAGTAGCGGTCCGAGTAGTTGTAGCAGTAGCAGTAGCAACTGTAGTAGAAGTAGTCGGGGAAGTAGTAGTAGTAGTTGATGTTGTCGTTGTAGGGCCCGTAGTAATTGTGGTAGCATTAGTATTAATATTAGTAGTTGTGGTTATAGTAGTAGTACTAGTTGTTGCAGTAGCAGCAATAGTAGTAGTGGTAGAAGCAGTTGTAGTTGTAGCAGTCATAGTTGTACAAGTTGTAGGATTTGCACGAGTAGCAGCGGTAGTTGTAGCAATACAAATAGTAGTGGTAGCAGTAGGAGTAGCAGTAGGAGTAGTAGTAGTAGTAGTGGTGGTGGTGGTGGTAGTAGTAGTAGGAGGAGGAGGGGTAGTAGTAGTATTAGTAGTAGTTGTAGTAGCAGCAGTGGTAGTAGTAGTAGTAGCAGTAGCAGTAGTATTAGCAGTATCTGTAGTTTCAGTAGTAGCTATAGCAACAATAGTGGTTGTACCGGTAGTGGGAGCTGTAGTTGTAGTAGTAGAAACGTAACAAGTAGGACTAGCAGTAGTAGTAGCAATTGTAGCAATTGTAGTAGTATAGTAGCAGTTGTAGAATTAGTATTAGTAGTAGTAGCCACGATAGTGATAGCAGTAGTAGTTGTTGTTGTTGTTGTAGCACTAGCAACAGCAACAATGGTAGTAGTACTAGTATTAGTACTAGCAGTACTAGTAGCCACAGTAGTAGTCGCAGCAGCAGTACTAGCAAAACTAGTTCTAGTATTAGTAGTAGTAATAGCTGTAGTAGTTATAGAAGTAGCAGTAGTTGAAATAGTAGAAGAAGTATTAGTTGCAATAGTGGTAGTTAAAGTCCTTGTAGTAGTTGTAGCAATAGTAGTCGTAGCTGTGGTCCTAGCAGTAGCAATAATAGTAAGAAAAGTAGCAATTGTAGTAGTAGCAGTAGTAGTAGTTGTTGTAGTTGTAGTAGAAGTAGTACTAGCCATAATAGCCGTAGTAGTAATAGTAGAAGTAGTCGTAGTAGTAGTACTAGTAGTAGTAGTGGTAGTGGTGTTTGCAGCAGTAATAGAAGTAGTGTAACCTGTAGTAGCAGTAGGGGAAGTAGTAGTAGTTGTAGAAGTCATAGTATTAGTAGTCTCTGTAGTAGCAGTAGCAGTAGTAGCAACAGCAGCAGTAGTAGTAGTAGTAGTAGCAGTACTAGTAGTAGCTATGGCAGTAGTTGTAGTGGTAGCAGTTGTTGCAGTAGCAGTCGGAGTAGTTGTCGCAGTAGGAGTAGCAGCAGCAGTAGAAGTAGTCAGGGAAGTAGTAGTAGTAGTCATAGCAATAGTAGTAGCTCTAGTAGTAGTAGTAGAAGTAGTAGCAGTAGTACAAGCAGTAGTAGTAGTAGTAGTAGTAGCAGTAATACTAGTAGTTGTACTAGTAAAAGTAGTAGCAATAATAGAAGGTGCATTATTTGTAGTAGTAGTAGCAGCAGTTGTAGAAGTAGTAGTAGTGGTGGTCATCGTAGTAGTGATAGTAGTAGTAGTAGTAGTAGTAGTTGTTGTTGCAGTACTAGTACGAGTTGCAAACGTAGTAGTATAGTTGTAGTGGCAATACTACTAGTAGTAGTAGTTGTAGTCGTAGTAGTTATAGTAGTGGTAGTAGCACTACTAGTAGGAGTAGTAGTAGTTTTAGTAATAGTAGTAGTAGTTGCAGTAGTTGTACAAGTAGTAGTAGTAGTAGTAGGAGTAGCAGTAGTAGTAGTAGTAGCAGCAATAGCAGTAGTGGCTGTAGTAGCTGTTATAGAAGTAATAGTAGTAGTAGCAGTAGCAGCAACAGTAGTAGTAGTAGTAGCATTAGTAGTAGCAGTAGTTGTAGCTGCGACAGTTGTAGTAACAACAGTAGAAGCAGAAGTTATACTAGTATGAGTAGTAGTAATAGTAGTGGCAGTAGTAGTAGTAGTGGTAGTAGTGGCAGTAGTTGTAGTTGTTGCAGTTGTTATAGCAATACTAGTTGCTATAGCAGTAGTAGTCAAAGTAGTAGCAGTACTACTTGCAGTAATCATAGTAGAACCAATAGCAGTAGTAGTACGTGTAGTAGTTTTCATAGCAGTACTAGCAGTTGTAGTAGTAGTAGTAGTAGCCGTAGTAGTGATAGTAGTTATAGTAGAAGAACTACTACTAGTAGTGGCAGTAGTAGTAGGAGTAGTAGCAGTAGTAGGAGTAGTAGTAGTAGGACTAGTAGTTGTAGTAGTAGTAGCAGTAGTAGCAGCAATAGTAGTAGTAATAGTAGTAGTAGTAGTAGTAGTAGTAGTAGTAGTAATAGTAGTAGGTGGAGGAGGAGTAGTTGTAGTAGTAGTAGCTGTAGTTGTAGCAGTAGTTGTAGTAGTGGTAGAAATAATAGTAGTAATAGTTGTTGTTGCTGTAGTAACAGTAGTAGTAGCAGTAGTAGTTGTAGTAGTAGTAGTAATAGTGGTATTAGTAGTACTAGTAGTACTAGTAGTAGTAGGAGTAGTAGTCGTAGTAGGAGTAGTAATAGTTGTAGTGGTAGTAGTAGTAATAGTAGTCGTAGTAGTAGAAGTAGTAGAAATAGTTGTTGTTGTTGTAGTTAGGGTAGTAGTAGTAGTAGTAGTAGTAGGAGTGGAAGTAGTAGTAGTTGTAGTAGTAGTAGAAGTAGTAGTAGTAGTAGTAGTCGTAGAAGTAGGAATAGATGCAGTAGTATTAGTCGTAGTAGTAGTAGTATTTGTAGTAGTAGTCGCAATCATAGTCGTAGTTGTAGTAGTAGTCGTACTACTAGTAGGAGCAGTAGCTGAAGTAGTAGTAGTAGTAGAAGTAGTAGTCGCTGTCGTAGTAATAGTAGTAGTTGTTATAGTTGGATTTTTAAAAAGTAGTAGTAGTAGTAGTAGTAGTAGTAGTAGTAGCAACAGTAGTGGCAGAAGTAGTAGTAGTTGTTACAGTAGTAGCAGTAGAAAAAGTAGTAGTCATAGTAGAAATTTGGGTAATACAAGTGGTAGTAATAGTAGTTGTATTAGTAGTAGTGATTGTAACAGTAGTAGTAGTTGGAGCGGATGTAGTAGTACTACTAGTAGTAGTAGTTGGGGTAGTAGTACTAGTAATAGTAGTAGTAGTACTAGTTGTGGCAGAAGTAGTAGAACTAGTAGTCATGCTAGTAGTAGGAGTAGCATCAAAAGTTGTAGTAGTTGTTGTTGTAGTAGTAGCAGTAATAGTAGTAGAGTTATAGTAGTAGAAGTATTAATAGTACTAGCGGTAGCAGTTGTAGTAGTAGCAATAACCACAGCAACATTAGTGGTAGTAGTAGAAGTCGCGGTAGTAGTTTCTGTACTAGTAGGAGTGGTAGTAGTAGAAGGAACAATCGTAGGAGTAGGAATTGGATTAGGAGTAGTAGTAGCTAGAGTAGTAGCTGGAGTAGCAGTGGTAGTAGCATTAGTAGTAGTAATAATAGTAGTAGTAGCAGTAGTAATAGGTGTAGTTGTTGTAGTAGTAGTTGTAGTAGTAGTAGTAGGAGTAGGAGCAGTAGTAGTAATAGTAGAAGTTTGAACAATAGTTGTGGTAGGAGTAGTAGTGGTAGAGGAAATAATAGTTGTAGTAGGGTGTTGGTAGTAGTAGTAGTAGTAATAGTAGTAGTAATAGTAGTAGTAAGAGTGTTATGAGTAGGAGTGGAAGTAATAGTTGTTGGAGAAGTAGTAGTAGGAGGAGTAGTAGCAGGTGCATCAATAGTAATAGTAATAGCAGTAGCAACAGTAGTAGCAGCCTTAGTAGCAACGGTAGTAGTTGCAACAGCAACAGCAGTAGTATCAGTGTAGTACTATTTGTAGTACTCATAGTAGTAGTAGTTGTAGTACTAGTAGTCGTAATATAGCAGTAGTGGTAGTTGTTTGAGTAGTAGTAATTGTAGTAGTTGTAGCAGCAATGACAGTAGCAGTAATAGTAGCAGTAGCCATAGTAGTAGTAATAGTACTAGTAGTAGTAGCAATAGTTATAGCAGTAGTATTAGTAGTAGTAGCAGCAACAATAGTAGTAGCAGTAATAGAAGAAGTAGTAGTAGTTGTAGTTTTTGTGGTAGTAGTAGTGGACGAAGTAGTTGTAGTAGTAGTATTAGCAGCTGCTGTAGTAGCAGTAGTAGTAGCAGTAGGAGTAGCATTAGAGGTAGTGGTAGCAGCTGTAGTGGCAACAACAATAGTAGAAGTAGAGCTAGCAGTAGTAGTAGTAGTAGCAGCAACAGCAGTAGAAGTAGTCGTAGTAGTAGCAGTTGTTCTACAACTTGTAGCAGTAGCAGTAGTGGCAGTAGTTGTAGTAGTAGTAGTCATAGCAGTAGCAGTAGCCGTAGTAGTCATTGTGGAGGTTGAAGCAGTAGCACTAGAAAAAGTAGTAGTAGTAGCAATAGCAGTAGTTGTGATAGTAGTATTAGTAATAGTTGTACTAGTAGTAGTAGTTGTTGTGTAGTAGTAGTAGCAGTAGTAGTAATAGTAGCAGTAACATTCAAAGTAGCACTAGTAGCAGAAGTAGTACTTGTAGTAGTAGAAGTAGTAGTAGTAGTAGCAGGAGTACTGCTAATAGTAGTAGAAGTAGTATTACTAGTAGTACAAGTAGTACTAGAAGTAATGCCAACTGTAGTAGTAGAAGTGGTAATGGTAGTAGTAGTTGTTGTTGTAGCAGAAGTAATAGTACAGTAACAGTAATAGTTGTACTAATAGTTGTAGTAGGAGTAGTAGGAGTAGTACTAATAGTAGGAGTAGTTGTTGTAGTAGTAGTTGAATCAGTTGTAGTTGCAAAACTTGAAACAGCAGAAGTAGCAGTTGAAGAAGTAGTAGTTGTAGTTGTATTAGTAGTATCAGTAGTAGTAGAAGTAATAGTACCCCAAGTAGCAATAGTAGCAGTTGTAGAAGTAGTAGTAGTGGTACTAGTAGTAGTAGCAGCAACGGCAGCAGCAGCAGCAGCAGTAGTAGCAATAGTAGTAACAAAAGTAGTACTAGTATGAGTAATTGTAACAGATCTAGTAGTTGTAACAGTAGCAGCAATTGTAGTAGTAGTAGAAGTATTAGTAACAACAGTTGTAGTTGCGATAGTTGTAGTAGCAGTAGCAATAGTAGTAGTAGTCGTTGCGATAGCGGTAGTAGTAGTAGTAGTGGGAAAAGTAGCAGCAATAGTAGTAATAGTAGTAGTTGTAGTAGTAGCAGTAGTAATAGTAGTAGTAGTACTAGTTGTAGTAACCGTAGTCGTAGTAGCAGTAGTGGTAGGAGAAGTAGTAGTAGTACTAGAAGTAGTCGTAGTAGTAATAGAGGTAGTAACTATACTATTAGTAGTAGTGCTAACAGTAGCAGTAGCAATAGTAGTAGTACTAGTGGCGGCATAAGCAGCGGCAGCATTAGTTCCAGAAGTAGTAGTAGTACTAGTGGTAGAGATAATAATCATAGTAGTAGAAGTAGTTACAGTAGCAGTAGTTGATATGGTAGCAATAGAAGTAGTTGTAGCTATAGTAGAAGTAGTACAAGTAGTACTTGTAGTATTTGTTGTAGTAGTAGCAGTAGCAGCAGCAGCAAGCAGCAGCAGTAGTATTAGGAGTCATAGTAGTAGTAGTAGTAGTAGTAGTAGTAGTAGTAGTAGTAGTAGTAGTAGTAGTATAGAAATAGTAGAAGCAATAGTAGTTGTAGCAGTAGAAGTAGTAGTACTCGTAGATGTAGAGCTGAAGTAGTAGTAGTAGTAGTAGTAGCAGAAGTAGCAATTGTAGTAGTCATAGTAGAAGTAGTAGTAGCAGCAGTTGTAGTAGTAGTAAAAGTCGCAGTAGTTGTAGTAGTAGTTGTAGTCACAGTAAAAGTTATAGTAGTAGTTATTATTATAACCATAGCAGTAGCTGTAGTAGCAGAAGTGGCAGTAGTAGGAGAAGTGTAGTTGTAATTGTAGTAGTAGAAGTTGTTGCTGTAGTCGAGATAGTAGTAGTTGCCATAGTTGTAGTAGTAGCAGCAACAACAGTTGTAGTAGTGGTAGTAGTAGCAGAAGTAGTTGAACTAGTAATAGTAGCAGATGTTGTACTCGTAGTAGCCATAGTATTGATAGACATAGTAGTTGTAGCAGTAGTAGTTGCAACTGTAGTAATTTCAATAGTAGCCACAGTTATGGTAGTAGTAGTGATAGTAGTAGTAGTAGTCGTGTTGGTAGTAGTAGGAGTAGCAACAACAGTAGTACTATTATTGATAGTGCTATTAGTAGTAGTAGTAGGAGGAGTAGCAGCAGCAGTAGTTGTCCTAGAAGTAGTATTAGTAGTAGTAGTAGTAGTTGGTGTATCAATAGTAGCAGTAAAGGTTGTTGTCGTAGTAGTAGTAGGAGTAGTAGTTGTTGTAGCCGAAGTTGCATTAGTATTGGTAGCAATAGTAGTAGTAGTAGGAGTTGTAGTTGGAGAAGTATTAGTACGAGTAGTAGTAATAGCAGTAGTAGCAGTACAAGTAGTAGTAATAGCAATAGTTGTAGCTGCAGTAGTAGTACTAGTAGTAGTAGTCGTAGTAGTAGTAGCAGTAGCAATAGTAGTAGTAGTAGTAATAGTAGTAGTAAAGAGTGGCAGTAGTAGTAGTAGCAGCAGGAGTTGCAATAGCAGTAGTAGTAATTGTAGTAGTTGTAGCATTAGTAATAGGAGTATTAGTAGTAGCAGTAGCAGTTGTAGTAGTAGTAGAAGTTGGAGTAGTAGTTGTTGTAGCAAAAGCTATAGTAGTATTGGTAGCAACAACATTAGTAATTGTAGTAGTAACAGAGGTTGCAGTAGTCATAGTAGCAATAGCAGAAGTAGTAATACTAGCAATTGCGGTACTTGTAGTAGATGCAGTAGTGTTAGTAGCAGGAGCAGTAGTTGTAGTAGCAGTAGCAGTAGTGGCTGTAGTAATAGAAGCCGAAGTAGTAGTTTAGTGGTTGTCATTTGCATAGTAGTAGTTGTGGTGGCAGAAATAATAGTAGTAGGAGAAGTTCTAGTATTAGTAGTAGTAGTAGTAGTAGTAGTATAATGAGTAGTTATAGTAGTAGTACTAGTAGTAGTAGTAGTAGTAGTATAATGAGTAGTTGTTGCTGCAGTAGCAGTAGTAGGAGCTATAGTAGGAGAGACAAAATACTGGTTGTATTAGTAGTAGCAACACTGGTTGCATCAGTAGTAGATTTTGCTGTAGTGGTAGTTGTAGAAGTAGTTGTTGTTGTTGTTGTTTTAGTAGCAGTAGTAGTAGCAGTAATAGTTGTAGTAGTAGTGTTCTGATAGTAGCAGTAATAGTTGTAGTAGTAGTCATAGTAGTAGCAGTAGTAGGACTAGTTGTCTGCTAGTAGTAGAAGTAGCAATAGTGGTAGTTGTAGTCATAGTAGTAGTAGTAGCAGTAGTAGTTGTAGTAGTAGTAGTACCAGAACTAGTAATAGTAGCAGCAGTAGTAGTAGTCATATTAGCTGTAGCACTAGTTGTAGTAGTAGTAATAGCTTCAGTAGTACTAGTAGCAGTAGTAGTTGTTGTAGTAGAAGTCGTAGTAATAGAAGTAGTAGGAGTAGTAGTAGTAGTACTAGTAATTGCAGTAGAAGTAGTAGAAGTAGTAGTAGTAGTAGTAGTAGGAGTAGTAATAGGAGTAGGAGTCATAGTAGAAGTTGTAGTAGTAGTCATAGTAGAAGTAGTGGTAGTAGTAGAAGTAGTAGTAGTAGTAGTATTACCCGTAGTTGTAGTACCAGAAGCAGTAGCTGTAGTTGAAGCAGTAGTAGTAGTAGTAGCAGTGGTAGTTGTAGCAGTACTAGTAGTAGCAGAAGTAGCAAACAGTTGCAGTAATAGTAGGGGATGTAGTGGTAGTAGTTGTAGCAATAGTAGTAATAGTAGTAGTAATAGCAGCAGTAGTAGCAGTGGCAGTCATTGTAGTAGTAGTTGTCAGACTAGTTGTTGTATTAGTAGTTGTCATGGTAGTAGCTATAGCAGAAGTAGTAGTAGTAGTAGTAGTAGTAATAGTAGTAGTAGTAGTAGTAGTAGTAGTATTCATAGTAATAACTATAGCAGCAGCAGCAGTAGCAGTAGTAGTTGTAGTAGTAGTGGTAGCAGTAGTTCTAGAAGTAGGTGTCAGAGCAAGGGTAGTAGTAGCAGTGGTAGTTGGAGTAGCAATAGAAATAGTTGCAGTAGTAGCAGTAATAGTAGTAGAAGTCATAGTAGTAGTAGTAGTAATAGTAGCAACCGCTATATTAGCTGTAGTAGAATTAGCATTAGTAGTAGTAGCAATAGTAGTGGTGGCAATAGTACTAGTAGGACTTGTGGTTGTTGTTTCATAGTAGTAGTGGTAGTGTCTATAGTAGCAGCAGCAGTAGTAGTAGATGGAGTAATAGTTGTAGCAGTAGCAGTATTAGTAGTAGTAGTCGTACTAGCAGTAGCAACAACAATAGAAGTAGTAGTTGTTTTAGTAGTAGCAGTAGCAGTAGGATTTGTATTAGTAGTAGTAGTTGTTATTGTAGCAGTAATAGTAATAGTTGTAGAAGTATAATAGTACTAGTAGTAGTAGATGTAGTAGTAGTGTAGTAATAGTAGTTGTAGGAGGAAGGGTATTAAAGTAGTAGTAGTAGTAGTAGTAGTAGTAGTAGTAGTAGTTGTTGTTGTTGTTGTTGTTGTTGTTGTAGTAGTAGTAGTAGTAGTAGTAGCAATTGGAGGAGTAGTCGTTGTGGCAGCCGAAGTAGTATTTGAAGTAGGAGTAGCAGTGGCAATAGTCTAGGCAGAAGTTGCAGTTGTAGTAGTAGCAGTAGTAATAGCAGTTGTTGTAGTAGTAGTAGCAGCAGCAGTAGTACTAGAAGTTGACAAATTAGTAGTAGTAGTAGTAGTAGCAGCATGAGTAGCAATAGTAAGAGTAGTAGTAGCAATAGCAAGAGTAGTAGTTGTAGCAGTAATCATAGTAGTAGTAGTAGTAGTAGCAGTTATGATAGCAAAAGTAGTAGCCATAGTAGTAGTAGTAGCATCAGCAATGATAGTAGAGTAGTAGTGGTCAGAGAAGTAGAAGTGGTAGCCGTAGTAGTTCGAGTAGCAACTTTATTAGTAGGAGTAGTATTTGCAGCAGTAATAGTAGTTGTTGCAATAGTAGTAGTAGCGGTAGTGGCAGAAGTAGCAGAAGTAGCAGTAGTTGTAGTAGTAGCAGTAGTAGCAGTAGTAGTAGAATTAGTAATAGTAGTAATTGTAGTAGTGGTAGTAGTAGCAGTAGTAGCAGAACTAGTAGTTGTTGTAGTAGTAGCAGAAGTAGCAGTAGTTGTAGTAGTATTAGAAGTAGCAGGAGTAGTAGTAGCAATAGTTGTAGTAGTAGTAGTTGGGGCGGTATTAGTAGTAATAGTAGTAGTAGCAGTAGTAGCAAAAGTAATTGAAGCAACTGTAGTAATAGTAGTAGTAGTAGTAGTAGTAGTAGTAGTAGTAGTAGCCGTCGTAGTAGTAGCAGTAACAGAAGTAGCAGTAGTATCAGTAGCATTACTAGCAATAGTTGTTGTAGAAGTAGTCGAAGTAGTAGCGAAGGTAGTAATGGTAGCAATAGCAATAGTTATAGCAGCTGGAGTACTAGTAGTAGTTGGAGCAGTAGTAGTAATATTTGTAGAAGTAGCAGTAGTAACAGTAATAGTGGTAGCAGTAGCAATTGCAACATTAGTAGTAGTAGCCGTAGAGCGTAGCAGCAACAACAACAATAGTTGTAGTAGTAGCAGTAGCCAAGGGAGTAGTAGCAGCAGCAGCAGCAGCAGTTGGAGTACTAGCTGTAGTACCAGTAGCAGTTGTAGTAGTAGTAGTAGTTGTAGTAGTTGAAGTCATAGTGGAAGTGGTAGCAGTAGTTTTAGTAGCATTAGTCATAATAATAGGAGAAGTAGCAATAGTAGTAGGCAGTAGCAGCAACATCAATAGTAGTAGTAGTAGTGGTAGCAGAAGCAGTTGAAGTTGTATTAGAAGAAATAGTAGCAATAGTTAAAGTAGTAGTAGAATTAGTGTAGTAGTAGTATTAGTAGTGGTAGTAGTAGTAGCAGCAAAAGTAGCAGTAGCAGTAGTAGTAGTAGTACCAGTAGCTGTAGCAGTACTAGTAGTAGGTATAATAGCTGTAGTAGTAGTTGTAGTAGCAGTAGTAGTAGCAATAGTAGTAGAAAAATTAGTAGTAGTTGTAATAGCAGTAGTAGTTGTTGCAAAAGTAGTAGTAGTATACCAGTGGTAGGAGAAATAGTAGTAATAGCAGTAGCAATAGTAGAGTAGAAATAGTTATAGTAGTAGTAGTAATAGTAATAGAAGTATGAGCAGTAGTTGTAGTTGTAGTAGTAGTAATAGTTGTAGTAGTAGTAGTAGCAGTAGCAGCAGTAGAAGTAATAGTAGCAGCAGCAGTAGTAGTAGTATCGGTAGAAGTAATAGTAGGAGTGATAGTAGTAGCAGTAGTGGAAGTAGTAATAGTAGAAGTAGTAGTAGGAGTATTAGTGGTAACAGTAGTGGTTGTAGTACTAGTAGTAGGAGAAATAATAGTGATAGCAGTAGCAGTAATAGTAGTAGCAACAGTTATAGCAGTACTAGTAATAGTAATAGAAGTACGAGTAGTAGTAGTAGTTGTAGTAGTAGTAGTAGTAGTAGTAATAGCAGCAGCAGCAGTAGTAGCAGTAGAAGTAATAGTAGGAGCAGTAGTAGTAGTAATAGCCGTAGAAGTAATAGTAGGCGCAATAGTAGTAGCAGTAGTGGAAGTAGTAATAGTAGAAATAGTAGTAGGAGTATTAGTGGTAGCAGTAGTGGTTGTAGTAGTTATAGGATGAGGTGGAGTAGTAGTAGCAGCAGTAGTAGCAGTAGTAGTGGTAGCGGCAGTAGTAGCAGTAGTAGTAGTGGGAGTAGTAGCTGCAGTCATAGTAGTAGTGGCAACCGCACGAGTAGTTGTAGGAATAATAGTAGTGGAAATAGTAGCCATAACAGTAGCTATTATAGCAGTTGTAGCAGTAGTAGTATCAATTGTAGCAGGAGTAGTAGCAAAACTAGTTGTAGTAGTAGCTGTAGTAGTAGTAGTAATAGCAGTAGTAACAGTAGTGGTAGTAGTGGCAGAAGCTGTTGTAGTCATAGCAACAGAAGTAGTAGTAGTAGTTATTGTAGTTGTAGTAGAAGCAGTAGTTGTAGCAGCAGTTGTAGTAATAGTAGTAGTAATAGTATGATAAGTAGCAGCAGCAGCCATAGCAATAGAAGTAATAATAGTAGTAGTGGTAGAAACAGTAGCAGTAGTAGCAGTAAAAGCAGTAGCAGCAACAACAGTAGTAGTAGTAATAATAGTATTAGTTGCAGCGATAGCGATAGCAGTGGTAACTGTAGTAGTTGTCGCAGCATTAATAACAGTGGTAGTAGTAGTAGTTATTGTTGTTGTAGCAACTACAGTGGTAGTAGCAGCAATAGTAGCAGTAGTGGTAGTAATAGTAGTATTACAAGTAGCTGTAGTAGCTATCGTAGCATTCACAACATTAGTAGCAGTAGTAGTGGTAATAGCAGTGGTAGTAGTTTTAGCAGTGGTAGGAGTGATAGTAGTTGTAATAGTAGTAGCAGTTGTTGTAGTAATAGTAGTAGTAGTAGTAGTAGTAGTAATAGTACTAGAAGTAGTAGTAGGAGGAGTGATAGTAGAAGGAACAATAGTAGTACCAGTAGTAGTTGTAGCCATAGTAGCAATTGTATTAGTTGTACTATTATAGTAGTAGTTGCAGTTGTACTAGTAGTAGTCTTATTAGTAGTCGTGGTATTAGTAAAAGTAGTGCATGTTGCAATAGGAGTCATGGTAGTAGTTGCTCTAACACTAGTGGAAGTAATAGTAGAAGCAATAGTAGTAGTAGTAACAGCAGCAATAGTAGCAGTAGCCATTGCCGCGGTAGAAGTAGCAGTAGCAGAAGCGATAGTAGTAGCTGTAGTTGTACTAGCAGTAGTAGTATATGTTGGAGAAGTAATAATAGTAGTTGTAGTAGTAGTCGTAGTAGCAGCAGTAGTAGCAAGAATAGTAGAAGTAATAGTAGTGGTAGTAGTAGTAGTAGTAGTAATAGTAGCAGTCGTAAGCAGTGGTAAAAGTAGTAGTAGTAGCAGCAGTCGTAAGCAGTGGTAGAAGTAGTAGTAGGAGCAGCAGCAGTAGTAGTAGTAGTAGTAGCAATAGTAGTCGTTGTAGTAGTGTTAGCAGTAGTAGTGGAAGTTGAACGAGTACTAGTAGTAGTAGTAGTAGAAGTTGAGATAGCAGTATTGGTAGTGGTAGTAGTAGTAGTGGTAGTGGGGGTGGTAGTAGAAATTGAAGTAGTAGTAGTAGTAAGAGTAGTAGTAGTAGAAGTAGGAGTAGCAATAGTAGTAGTAGAATTAATAGGTGTATTACTGGTAGTAGTAGGCGTTGTAGCAGTGATAATTGTTCTTGTAAGAGTAGGAGAAGCAGTATCTGTAGTAGTTAAAAAAAGTCTTATTAGTAGAAGTAGTAACAATAGTAGCAGTAGAAATAGTAGTTGTAGTAGTAGTTGTAGTAGTAGTAGCAGCAGCCGTAGTTGTAGTAGTGGTTGTAGAAATAATAGTAGTAGTAGTAATAATAGACATAGTAGTTGTAGTTGTAGTAGCAGTAGTAGTAAGAGTAGTAGTAGCAGTCGGAGGAGTACCAGTAGTTGTAGTGGTTGTAGTAGTAGTCGTAGCAGCAGCAGTTGTAGCAGTAATAGTAGTAGTGGTACTAGTTGTAGTAGTAGTGGTAGAAGTAGTAGTAGTAGTAATGGGAGTAGGAGTTGTAGTAGTAGTAGCAGTAGTCGTAATAGTTGTAGTAGTGGTAGCGGCAGAAGTAGCAATAGCACTATTAGAAATTGTGGTAGTAGTAGCAGTAGTTGAAGTAGTAGTAATTGTAGCAGTAGTAGTCGCATTAGCAGCAGTAGTCGTAGTAGTAGTCGTAGATCTAGTAGAAGTAATAGCATAAGTAGTTAAAGCAGTAGTAGTAGACACAGTTGTAGTAGCGGTAACTGTAGTCGTAGTAGTAGCGGTAACTGTAGTCGTAGTAGTAGCGGTAACTGTAGTAGTAGTTGTTGTTGTTGTAGAAGTAGTAGCAATAACCGTAATTGTAGTAGTAGCAGCCGTTGTAGTAGTAGTTATTGTAATATTAGCAGTAGTATTAGTACTAATACTTGTAATAGTTGTAAGAGTAGTAGTAGTGGCAGTTGTAGTAGTAATAATAATAATTGTAGTAGTAATAAGTAGTAGTAATGGAAGTATTACTAGTAGTAGTAGCAGTTGTGGAAGTAATACTAGTAGTACTAGTAGTTGTAGTTGTAGTATCAATAGTAGCAGCAGTAGCTGTGGTAGTAGCAATAGTAATAGTTGTTGTTGTTGTAGTTGTCATAGTAATAGTAATTGTAGAAGTACTTGTAGCAGAAGTAGCCGTAGTAGCAGTAACAATAGTAGTTGGAGTAGTCAGTGTAGCAGTACTAGTAGTGGTAGTAGCGGTAGTAGCAGGAGTAGTAGCTGCAGTAGTAGCCGTAATAGAGGTTGTAGTAGTAGCAGTAGTTGTAATAGCAATAGTAGTTGTAGCATTAGTATTTGTGGTAGTAATAGTAGTTGTTGCAGAAGTAGTAGTAGTACTGGTATTAGTTGTAGTAGTAGTAGTTTCTGGTGTAGCATTACTATTAGTAGAAGTACTAGTAGAAGTAGTAGCAGTAGCAGTAGTTGTCATTCTAGTAGTAGTAGTTGTTTTTTTTTTGTAGTGGGAGTAATAGCTGTAGTAATAGTAGAAGCAGTAGTAGCAGCAATAGCCATCGTAGCAGCGGTAGCAGTAGTAGTAGTAGTCATAGTAGCTACTACTACTCCTACTACTACTACCGTTACCACTGCTATTGCTACTTCTACTACTACAACTATTACTGCTACTACAACTATTACTACTCTCCTACTACTGCTACTACCACTGCTATTGCTACTATTTTTGATGCTATTACAATTACTACTTCTACTGCTGCTACTACTCCTACTACTAATACTAGTACTACTCCCACTACTCCTGCTGCTACTACTACTACTACTAACTACTACTATTACTACTGCTACTGCTACTACTATTACTACTACAACTACTACTACTTCTACTACAGCTATTACTACTACTACTACTTCTACTACTGCTGTTGCTAATGCAGCTACTGCAGCTACTGCAGCTACTACCTCTGCTACTACTGCTACTATTACCACTACTCCTGCTGTTACTACTACTGCTGTTGCTGCTACAACTACTACTACTATAGTTGCTGATGTTGATGCTACTACTACTACTACTATAGCAGCGGCTACTACCACTACTACTAGAACTATTGTTACTACCACTGCTACTTCTACCACTACTGCTACTACTACTATTACTACTACTACTACTACTGCTGCTGCTACTACTACTTCTACTGTTGCTACTACTGCTACTACTACTGTTACAACTACTACTACTAATACTGCTACTGCTGCTATTATTGCTACTTCTACTGCTACCGATAGTACTATTACTTCGCATACTACTCCTAATACTACTTCTACAACTTCTACTAATACTGCTTCTATAATTACTGCTATTGCTGCTAGTACTACACCTATTACTACTACTATATCTACTACTACTTCTAGAACTACTATTACTACTACTCCTGCAGCGACTGCCACTACTATGACTGCAATTGCTACTACTATTGCTACTCCTCTTCCTCCAACTACTACTACTACCACCACCACATCTGCTAGTACTATTGCTACTACTACGAGTATTACTACTATTGCTACTATTACTACTACTGCTACTACTACTACTAGTACAAATACTGCTACTACCGCTACAGCTGCAATTGCAGCAACGACTAATAATACTACTACTACAATAGCTTCCAAAGCTATTGCTACAACTACTACTAATACTTATAATTTTGCTACTACAACTACTACAATAAATGTTATTATTGCTACTACTGCTGCTACTGCTACTACTACTACTATTACTACTATTGCTACTACTACTAACACTACTACTATTACAGCTACAATTACTATCGCTACTATTACTACTACGACTGCTACTATAACTATTGCGACTACAACTATTGCTAGTGTTACAACTACTTTAGCTTTGCTAGTACGACAACTACTACAACTACAACTGCAATTACTAGTACGACTGCTACTACAACTACAACTACAATTGCTAGTACGACTGCTACTATAACTACAACTACTACTGCTTCTACTACTGCTACTACAACTACCTCTACTACTAGGACTACTGCGATAGTTAGTACTGCTACTACTACTACTACAACTAGTACTCTTACTATTACTGGTATACTACAACTACTGCTTCTGCTACAACCGCTGCTTCTACTTCTACCACTACTACTACTACAACAGCTACTACTGCTACTGCTGCTACTATTACTACTGCTGCTACAACTGCTGCTACTGGTATTGCTACTACTATTGGTACTATTACTATTACTACTACTACTACCACTGCTACTAATACCAATACTACTACTATTACTAGTACTATGATAACTTCTCCAACATTGCTATGGCTTCTACTACAACTATTACTTGTACTACCACAACTACATTTGCAACTACTAGTACTACTAATACTACAAGTACTACTGCTACTACTTCCACTACTACTACTACTGCTACTGCTAATACTAGTACTATTATTGCTGCTACTACTACTACTTTTACTACTACTGCTATAGCTACTGCAACTTTTACTTATACTACTACTACTACTACTAGTGCTATTACTACTGCCGCTACTACTTGTACAACTAGTACGACTAGAACTACTACTACTACTACTATGAATTCTCCTATAATAACAACTACTAATACTTCTCATATTACTACTACTACTACTGCTACAACTTCTACTACTACTATTACTACTACTATATCTACTGCTACAAATAGTACTACTACCAGTTCTACTATGCTATTGCTGCTACTATGACTATTACTGCTACTACTTTTGCTAATACTTCTACTGCCACTATTGCTCCTACTACTACTACAGTTACTACTTCAATTACTACTGCCACTACTACTCCGTCTCCGACATATGCTACTATTACGGCTAATACTGCACTGCCACTACTACTACTACAACAACAACTACTACTACCACTACAACTTCAACTACTACTACTACTCCCCCTAAGAGTACTACTACTTCTGCTACCAATGCTACGACCACTACTACTGCCAGTACTACTACTACTACTATTACTACTGCTGCTACTACTAATACTACAGCAACTATTGCAACCACAACTACTATCACTACTACTGCTGCTGCTGCTACGGCTGCTTCTGCTAATACTAATACTACTACTACTACTACTACTGTTACTGCTACAATTACTACTACGACTACTGCTACCACTTCAACTGTTGCTATTACTACTACTGCCGCTGTTGCTACTACTGCTACTACTACGACTGCTGCTGCTGCTATAGCTACTGCAACCACTACTACTACTACTGCCATTACTGCTACTACTGCTACTACTGTTGCTACTACTACTACTGCTGCTGCTGCTACTACTATTGCTGCTACTGCTGCTCCTGCTATTGCTACTATTGCTAGTGCTACAACTACTACTCCAACTCAGTAACTGCTACAACTATTGTTGCTACTACTACTAGTTCTACTGCTAATGCTACTACCACTTCTTCTACTATTACGGCTTCTACTATAATTACTACTACTACTACCACTCCCAACTTCTGCTACTACTACAACTACTACTACACTACTACTATGACTACTCCTACCACTTCCACTACTACTACTAATACTTTTACTACTACTACTACTACTGCTAATACTATTACTAAAAATACTGTTGCTATGGCTACTATTGCTTCTGCCACTACTACTATAACTACTACTACTGCTATAACTGCTTCTTCTGTAACTACTACTTCGACTACTACTTCAACAAATACTGCTATTACTACTACTTCTTCTACTAGTACTACTACTACTTTTCCTATAATAACAACAAGTGCTACTTCTCCAGCTACAACTACTATTACCACTTCTACTACCACTACAACTACTGCTACTGCAACTACTACTACTACTACTACTACTTCTACTACTGCTACTTCTACAAATACTCCTACAAATACTACTGCGACTACTACCACAATTACTACTACAGCTACTGCTTTTCACACTACTACTACTTCGGCTTGTAATAATGCTTCTACTACTACTGCTGCTACTGCAACTACTATGACAACTGCTACTACTACTGCTGTTGCTTCTACTAATACTTCTTCAACTATGGGAATTGTAACTACTACTACAACAACTATAATTGCTACTACTGCTACTACTACTACTGATAATGCTACTACTACAAATACTACAATAACTACTAATACTCCTGCTACTATTGCTGCCCATGCTGCTATTGCTAGTGCAACTGCAACTCTTACTACTACTTCTTCTACTATTACTACTACTATTACTACTACTATCACTACTGTGACTACTTCCACTACTACTACTGCTACTATAGTTACCACTACTACTATTACTAATACTACTACTACAGCTGCTACTACAACTTTTGAAACTACTATTTCTACCACCACTGCTGCAACAACTGCTAATACTACTACTACTACTTCTAATACATCTGCTATTGCTATAACATGTATTGCTACTATTAGTACTACTACTACAAAAGCTGATGCTACTACTACTATTGTTACTACTACTACTATAAATGTTGATGCTACTACTGTTATTGCTACTACTGTTACTACTGCTTCTACGTAACAACTGGTGTTATTACTATTACAGCTACTGCTACTGCTACTACTTCTCCTAGAGGTACTACTACTACTACTACTACTGCTACAACTATAGCTACAACCACTAATACTGCTTTTGCAACTACGACCACTGCTTCTACTACTTCAACAACAACTACTACTACTACTGCAACTAATTCTACTACTACTAGTACTACTACTACTACAACTACTACTTCTGCTACTACTACTACTAATACAACTACTACTAGTCCTACTACTGCTACTTTTACTTCTGCTACTATTATGACAACTACTACTATTTCTTCAACTGCCGCTACTACTACTAATTCTATTACTATTGCTGCTACGACCCCTGCTACTACTATTGCTGCTGTACCTACTTTTGATACCACTACTGCCACTAATTCTTCTTCTACTACTACTTCCGCTACTACTACTATTACTACTACTATTTCTACTGCTACTACTACTATTACAACAACTACTGCATCTACAACGATTGCTACGACTGCTACTAGTACAACTAATACTTCAGCTACTACTACCACCACTACTACTACTTCTTCTACTAATACTACTAATTCTATTACTACTACTACTATTACAACAACAACTACTACTATTGCTGCTACTATTGCTACAACAACCACTACAACTAGTACTTGTACTACAACTACTACTGCTAGTACTACAACAACTACAACAACTTTTTCTGCTATTACTACTACTATGACTACAACAACTACTATGGCTACTGCCGCAACTGCTCCTACTACTTCTACTAATGTTGCTTCAACCACTATAGCCACTATTATTACTGCTACTACAACTGCTACTACTACTTCTACTACTGCTGCTGCTACTACAATAGAGATAACTGCTACTACTACTACTATTGCTACTACTTGTACTTATCCTACTACTACTGCTGCTACTACTTCTGCTACTATCACTACTGCTACTGCTGCTACTATAATTGTGACTACTACCTCTACTACTACTGCCGCTACTACTTCTGCTATTACTGCTAGTGCGTCTATTACTGTTTCTCCTACTATTACTACTACTACTACTACTTCTGCTACTATGACTACAACTACAACTACTGCTACTAGTATTACTTCTACTACTACTGCTGTTGCTACTGCTACTACTAATACTACTTCTACTACTACATCTACAACTGCTACTACTACTACTGCTATTATTACTACTGCTACAACTACTAGACTGCTACCTCTACTACCACTATAGCTACTACTACTGCTACTATAGTTGCTATGACTAATACTACACATAACTTCTACTTCAACTACTACTACTACTACTACTTCTACTACTGCGGCAGCTACTACAGCAAATAATCAACAACAACTACTACTACTACAGCTAATGCTACAACTACTACTTCTGCTACTATTACTACTACCACTACTACTACTACCACTACTACTACTACTACTACTTCTTCTTCTTCTACTACTACTGTTGCTACTATTGCTACTACTACTACTGCTACTACTACTACAACAACTACAACTACAACTGCTATAACTACTGCTACTACAGCTACTTCTACTACTATGACTATGACTATGACTCATATTGGTACTACTGCTACAACTGCTACTACAAATAGTACTCGTACTATTGTTGCTACTACTATTACTACTGTTATAGATACTGCTGCTGTTGCTACTACTACAACTGCTACTGCTACTACTGCTTCGGCTACTACTACTATGATGACTACTACTACTGCTACAACTACTACGGTAGCTGCTACTAGTTTTGCTACTATAATTACAACTATAACTGCTAATACTGCTACTACCACTACTATTACTAGTACTTCTACTACTATTACTACTATTGCTACTACTACTATTATAATTAGATGCAGCAGTAGTTATCATAATAGTAGTAGTAGCAATAGCAGGAGTAGTAGCATTACTAGTAGTAGTAGTACTAGTAGTGTCAGTAGAAGTAGTAGTAGTAGTAGAAGTAGTTGTAGTAGCAGTAAAAGTAATAGTAATAGTAGTAGTAACAGTAGTAGTAGTAGTAGTAGAAATAGTAGTCATAGTTGTAGCAGTAGAAATAATAGTCTTAGTTGTAGTAGTAGTACCTGCAGTAGCAATAATAGTCGAAGTAGTTGTAGTAGTAGTAGCAGTAGCAGTGGTTGCATCAACAGATGTAGTAGTAGTAGTAGTTGCAGCAGTATCGAAAGTTGTAGTAGTAGTAGTTATAGTTGTAATAGAAGTACTAATATTAAGAGTAGTAGCAGTAGTAGTAGTAGTAGCAATAGTAGTAGTAGTAGCAATAGTAGTAGTAGTAGCAGTAGAAGTGATAGTAGCAGTAGTAGTAATATTAATGGTAGCAGCAGTCGCAGCAATAGTGGTAGTAGCTATAGTAGCAGTTGTAGTATTAGTTACAGCAGTAGCAGTACCAGCAAGACTTGTAGTAGCAGCAGTAGAAGACGAAGTAGTAGCAGTAGCAGTAGTAGCATTAGTAGAAGTAGTAGTAGAATTAGTAGTGGTAGTAGTAGTAGCAGTGCTAGTTGTAGTAGTACTAGTAGTGGTAGTAGAAGTGGCATTTGTGGTAGTAGAAGTAGTAGTAGTAGTAGTAGTAGCAGTAATAGTAGTAGTAGTAGCAGTGGTCAGAGTAGTAGTCACAGAAGTAGTAGTAGGAGAAGTGGTAGTAGTAGCAGTAGTTGTAATAGTTGTAGTAGTAGAAGTTGTAGTAGCAGTAGTCATAGTAGAAGTAGTAGAAGTAGTAGTAGTACCTGTAGTAGTAGTTGTAGTAGTAATAGCACTAGTAGTAGCAATAATAGTAGCCATTGCAGAAGTAGTAGGAGAAGTAGTAGTTGTAGCTGAAGTAGCGGTAGTAGCTATTATAGCAGTAGTAGTAGAAGTAATAGTAGGAGGAGTAGGAGCAGTAAAAGAAGTAGCAATAGTCCTAGTTGTTATCGTAGCAATAGTGGTAGTAGTAGCAGTAGGAGTCATAGCAACAGAAGGAGTAGAAGTACTAGCAGTAGTAGCTGTAGCAGAATTAGTATTAATAGAACTAGTACTAGCAGTAGTAGTAGTTGCAGCGGTGGTAGCAGTACTAGTAGTAGTAGGACTAGTAGTGGCAATAGAAGTAGCAGTACATGTAGTAGAGGTAGTAGTAGTGGTTGTTGTAGTTGTCTGAATAGTAGTAGTTGTTGTTGTAGTCATAGTAGTAGTAGTAATAGTAGAAATAGTGGTAGTAGAAACAGTAGTATTAGCAGTAGTAGTAGAAGTTGTAGTAGTAGTAGTAGCGGGAGAAGTACTGGTAGCAATAGTCCTAGTAGGAGTAGTAGTAGTAGTAGTAGCAGCAACAGCTATAGTAGTAGTAGTCATAGTATCAGTAGTAGAAGTGCTAGAAGTAGTGGTTGTAGTTGTAGTAGCAGCAGTAGCGACAATCGCAATAGTAGCAGAAGTAGTAGTAATAGTAGCAGTAGTAGTAGTAGCAGCACTAGCAGTAATAGTAGTAGTAGAAGCAGTAGCAGCAGTAGTAGGTGTAGTAGTTGAAGACGTAGCAGTCGTAGAAGTAGTAGTAGTAGTAATTGTAGCAGAAGTAGTAGTAGCAGCAGCAGCAGTGGTAGCAGTACTCGTAGCCGCGGTAGTAGTAGTAGTAGCGGTAATAGCAGTTGTTGTAGTGGTAGTAGTAGTAGTAGGAGGAGTAGTAGTAGCAGTATTAGTACTAGTTCTAGTAGTAGTATTAGTGGTAATAGTCGCAGTAGTAGTAGTAGAAGCAGTTGTAGCCATAGTTGTAGTAGTAGCAGTTATAGAAATAGTTATGGTAGTGGTGGTCGAAGTAGTCGTAGTAGTAGTATCGGAAATATTAGGAGGAGTAGTAGTAGCAGTAGTAATAGCAATAGTAGCGAAAGTAGTAGTATTTGGACAAGTAGTATTGTAGCAGAAGTAGTAGTAGTAGTAGTAGCAGTAGTAGTTGTTGTTATTGTTGAGTAGTAGTTGTAGTAGTTGTAGTAGTACCAGTAGGAGTAGTAGTAGTAGTGGTAGGAGTAGTAGTCGCAGTAGAAGTAATAGTGTAGTAGTAGTAGAAGTAGTACTAGTAGTAGCAGTAGTTGTAATAGTAGCAGTACTAGGAGAAGCAGTAGTAGTAAAAGTAGTAGTAGCAGTTGTAGTAGTAATAGTATTAGCAGTTGTAGTAGTAATAGGATTGGCAATAGCAGCTTGAGCAGTAGTAGTGGGAATAGTAGTAGAAGTAATAGTAGTGGATGTAGTAGCAGTAGTAGAAGTAGTAGTAGCGATTGTAGTAGTAACAAAAATAGTTATGGTAGTAGTAGTAGTTGTTGTAGTAGAATCAGAAGCAGTGTAGTAGTAGTAGTAGAAGTAGTAGTAGAAGCACTAGTAGTAATAGTAGCAGCATCAGTAGTAGTAGTAGTAGCAATAGTAGTTGTTGTAGTAGTAGTACTAGTAGCCGCAGTTGTAGTAGTAGTCATAGAAGAAGCAGTAGCAGTAGTATTAGTAGCAGCAGTAGTAGTAACAGAAGTTAAAGTAGTAGTAGTTGTAGTAGCAATCGTAATAGTAGTAATAGTAGTGGGATAAGTAGTAGTAGTTGCTATAGTAGTAGCGGTAGTAGTAGTTATAATAGTAGTAGCAGCTATAGTAGAAGTAGTAGTAGCAATAGCAATAGTACTAGCACTAAAAGTTTTAATAGTAGTAGTAGTAGTAATAATTATTGTTGTGGTAGTTGTAGTAGAAGCAGAAGTGGAAGCTGCTGCAATAGTATTATTAGTAGTTGTAGTAGTAGTTGTAGTAATAGTTGCAACAGTAGCAGCAGTAGCAGTAATAGTAATAGGAGCCATGGTAGCCGTAGTAGCTATAGTAGCTGTAGTTGTAGTAAGAGTAGTAGTAATAGTTGCAGAAGTGGTAGTAGTAGTAGGAGTAGTAGCAGAGTAGTATTAATAGCAGTAGTAGCAGTAGCTGTAGTAGCCACAATAGCAATAGTAGCAACAGTAGGACTAGTAGTAGGAGAAATAGAATTAGTTGCAATAGCCATAATAGTAGAAGTAGATGTAGTAGTAGTAATAGGTATATTAGTAGTAGTAGGAGTAGTAATAGTAGTACTAGCTATAGTAGCCGTAGCAGCAGTAATAGCAGTAGTAGTAATAGTATGAGAAGTAGTAGCAGTAGCAGTAGCAAAACTATTAGTAGTAGTAGCAGTAGTAGTGGTAGTTGTTGTAGTAGGAGTAGCAGTAGCAGTACTAATAGTAGTAGTATTACTAGTAGTAGTAGCAAACGTAGTATCTGTAGAAGTAGTAGTCGTAGTATTAGTACTAGTTGTAGAACTAGTAGTAGCAGTAGTAGTAATAATAGTAGTAGTAGTAGTAGTCTTAGTAGTAGTTGTAGTAGTAGAACAAGTAGTGGCAACAGTAACAATAATAATACTAGTAGCAGTAGTCATAGTAGTAGTAGTAGTAGTAGTAGTCACAGCTACATCCATAGCAATAGCTGTAGTAGAAGTTGTAGTACTAGGAGTAGTAGCTCCAGCAATAATATTTGTAGTACAAGTGATGGTAGTAGTAATAATAGTAGTAGTAGTAGTCGCAGTTGCAACAATAGTAGTAGTACTTATAGTAGTAATTGCTATAGTAACAGCAGCAGCAGTAATACTAGTAGCTATAGTACTAGTAGTGGTAGTAGTACTAATAGCTGTAGTACTAGCAGTGGTAGTACTATTAGCAGAATTTCCATTAGTACCAGTAGCAGTAGTAGTAGTAGTAGTATGAAGATTAATAGTAGCTGTAGTAATAGTAGTAGTAGTAGTAGTAGTAGCAGTAGTAGCAGCAATAGTAGTAGTAGTAGCAGTAGTAGCATCAATAGTGGTAGTAGTAGGAGTGACAGTAAGAGTAGCAACAGTGATTATAGCATTAGTAGTAGCAATAGTAGTCGTAGAGGTTGCATTAGGAGTAGTAGTAGCAGTTGTACAAGTAGTAGTAGTAGTAGTAACCGAAGTATTAGTAGCCGTCGTACTAGTACAACTAGCACTAATACTGCTACTGCTACTAATACTGCTACAACAACTACAACTACTGTTGCTACTACTACTACTACTGCTGCTCTTACTTCTGCTGCTACCACTACTACTTCTACTACAACAACTACTACTACTCCTACTACTAAAACTACTGCTACTGTTGCTGCTAGTACTATTGCTGTTACTAATACTATGACTACTACTGCTGCTGCTACTACTATTACAACTTCTGTTACAACTACTGTTGCTACTACTACCACTACTATTGCTGCTAGCACTACTATTGCTACTAATACTACGACTATTACCACTTCTATGGCTACTACTACTACTATTACTACTACTACTACTACCACTACTTTTGCTATATTGCAACTACTATTGCTACTACTACTACTACTACGATGACTACTGCTACTACAATAACTGCTAAAACTACTACTAGAATTTCTATCGCTAGTACTACTATTTCATCTACTAAAGCTACTGCAACTACGACTTCTACAGCTACTACTACTACAACTACTACTTATATTGCTCATACTACTTCTATTGCTGATACTACTACTGTTTCAAATACAACTTCAGCTTTTACTACTTCTGCTACCACTACTGCTACTACTACTGCTACTAGTACTACTAGTGCTACTAATACTACGACTAATACCCCTACTATAGCTACTACTACTACTGCTGCTGATAATACTATTACTTCCCCTTCTACCTCCACTTTTGCTACTACAACTGCTGCTACTACTACTACTACTACTACTACGACTACAACTACTACTACTACTATTGCTTCTACTACTACTGCTATGACTACGATTACTACTACTACTAATACAACTGCAACTACTACAACTATTACTGTTAATACTACTGCTACTAGTGCTACTGCTACTGCAACTACTACTTCTACTACTGCAACTGTTGTTACTACTATTGCTGCTACTACTACAACTACTACTATTACTGCTGTTACTACTTGTACCACAACTACAACTACTACAACTATTACAACAACTAAAACTAATACCCCAACTACTAAAACTACTACTAGTACTAGCACTACTACAACTATTACTTCTACTATTGCTATTATCGGTACTACTACTACTGTTTCTATTGCTACTACTACTACTACTACTACAACTACTACTACTCCTACTACTGCTACTACTGCTACTACTGCAACTACTGCTACAACAACAATAACAAGAACAATGACTACAGTAACTATTTTTGTTACTACAACTTTTACTACCCATACTACTACTACTACTACCACTGCGGCTGCTACTACTCCTGCGACTTCTGCAACAACTTCGACTACTACTACTGTAGCAGAAAATATCGATGTCCACAACAATCACGATATAGAGGAAGAATAGAAAAGAGGAAAAGATAGTAGACCAGAGATATATGTGGCGAAGATGATTAAGAGAATATTGTATTAATTAGAAGTGGAAGAGAAGATTACAATGATGGAGACGAAACTCCAATATCACCAACTCTGACAAAAGACTAAATCGCCTAACCGCCACAAGTCGTACTGATAGTATTGATCTATCTCTCTTTCTCTCACTCTATATTGAAACCCTTACATAAATGGTGTATTTATAGATGTGGCCTAACTGTGTTTGAGTCAAGGTAGAAGATTGACTCAAATAAGACTTCTACTAATTTAAGTATTCGAGTAGAGGATAAGTCTAGATAAGGATTAGGCCCACTAAATAACTTCCTAATATAATTAAGACTATCCGGAAAATCCAGACTCGAGACACCTTTAAGCCAACAATCTCCACCTTGGCTCAAATCATCTTATTCTCTGAATTTGAATTTTCAATAGATGTCTTTGCCATTACCTTCTAGTAATTTCACCAGATTCTAAGTATCGTTCTTTTGAATAGAATCCATCTGTTCATTCATAGCAGCTTGTCACTGAGAAGAATTCTTATCCTGCACTGCTTCTTTATAGGAAGAAGGATCACCATTGTCAGTAACTAAAGCAAAAGCTACCATATCTTAAAAACCATACCTTTCATGTGACTTTATTTTTCTTTGAGCTCTTCGAAGTGGAGTCTTTTTTAGAAACTTGATTCTTAGAATTTTCTTGAGAGTTGGGCATACCCTGAATATCTTCTTCTGACGGAACTACATGCCCCACCTCCACTTGCATTATATCATTGGGATCTTTCTTTAGAGATTTTAGCATAACATTTTCATCAAATACTATGTCTCTCTCAATAATTACATTTGAAATAGTAGGATCCCACAAACGATAGCCTTTGATGCCTTTGGCATAACCCAGAAAAATACACTTTTTGGAACGTGCATCTAACTTATCCTTGACAACATGCACATAAGCAGGGCAACCAAAAATATTTAAAGAAGAATAATTTGCAGGTTCACCAGTCCATACCTCTTCAGGAGTCTTGCAATTAATGGCTATTTGCGGAGAGCGATTCACAATGAAACATGCTGTATTGACTGCTTCTGCCAAATATCTTTATCAAGATTAGCTGTACTGAGCATACTACGTGCTTTCTCCAACAAGGTTTTGTTCATCCTTTCAGCCACACTATTTTGTTGAGGTTTTCCTGGGATGGTAAAGTGGTGTTTGATGCCTTCATCTTCATAGAATTTGAGAAACTCTGTTGATTTGTATTCTCCGCCATTATCACTTCTGAGGTATTTGATTTTTCTGCCAGTCCTTTTTTCAACTGAAGTTTTCCACCATTTGAAAATAGAAAACACTTCGACTTTGTGATGCAAAAAATAAATCCACTCTTTTCTGGAAAAATCATCAATAAAACTGACAAAATAATGAGCACCAAATTTTGATGGAATATGAGAGCACCACACATCAAAATGAATATAATCAATTAAGCCTTTAGTGCAATGAGTACCGGTGTTAAACTTTACCTTGGACTGTTTAACATAGAGGCAATGCTCGTAGAAATTCAATTTGCATGTGTTGAGGCCTTTCAGTAATTTTCTTTTGTTGAGCTCACTTAAACCTTGCTCACTCATATGACCAAAATGCATATGCCATAAGTGGGTCATATCAAACGAAGAAGAAGCCTTAGAAATTGCTACTCCACCTGCAACAGTTTTTCCTACTAACTCATACAAATTTCCATGCTTTAGGCCCTTTATCACAATCAATGAGCCTTTAGTAACCTTAAGAACTCCACTTTTAGCAGAATACTTATAACCAGCATAATCCAAAGCACCCAAAGAGATCAAATTCTTTTTCAAATCAGGAACATGTCTAACATCAGTCAGAGTTCTAATAATATTATCAAACATCTTAATTTTTATTCTTCCAATTCCAACAGTTTTGCAAGCATTGTTATCACCCATTAAAACTAAACCACCATCATAAGACTTGTAGTTTTCAGACCAATCCTTATTAGGACACATGTGGTAAGAAGAACCATAATCAAGAATCCAAATATCATGGCAACGATCAAAATTAGAACTAATAGAGAGAACATTACCAAAACCATCATCAGAACTCCCTTCAACAACTGATACTTGTTCTTTGGCTTGTTCTTTAGATTGAGATTCTCTTTCTTTCTTTGCTTTGAGCATCCAACACTATTTAATTTTATGTCCCATCTTCTCACAATACCCGCAGTTTATTTCTTTGGATTTGGATCTAGAATGACCTGTCCTTGATCTTTCTTTGGTACGACCTATGATAATTAATGCTTCTGAGTGTGACACATCCCCTCCAATCTTTTTCAAATATTCATTAGATAGAAGGACAGCAGAAATATCGTCAAATTTCAAATCCTTCCCATACATGAGAGTAGTTTTAAGATTCTCAAGAGAAGGAGGTAAAGACAATAATAAAATAATTGCCTTGTCTTCATCTTCAATTTTAACATCAATGCTTAACAATTGAGAGACAAGTTTATTGAAGCATTAAGCTGTCAACTATATTCATACCTTCTGTCATTCAAAAATTGAAGAGCCTCTTCTTTCAATAAACTCGATTTGAGATATACTTACTCATATACTGTTTCTCCAGCTTTTTTCATAACTCTAAAGGTGATGTTTCATCAAGAAACGGATAGAGTACTTCATCGGTGAGACTGATGATGATTGTGCTATGTGCGCTAGCCTTTTGGTTTTCCCAGACACTTTCGGTGACATCTTCAGGCTTGACGTTATCCAATGTGTTTCTTAATCTTTGTTGAGTAAGAATTGCACAAACTCTTGCTTGCCAAGTAGGGAATACTTGCTTTCCATTGAATTTCTCTATATCGAACTTCGTAGTAGACATTTTGAACAAAGCTCTGATACAACTTGTAGTGAAAAATATCGATGTCCACCACAATTCATGATATAGAAGAAGAACAAAAAAGAGGAAAAGATAGCAGACAAGAGATATATGTGACGAAGACGATTCAGAGAATATTGTATTGATGAGAAGAGGAAGAGAAAATTACAACGATGGAGACGAAACTCCAATACCACCAACTCTCACAAAAGACTAAATAGCCTAATAGTCACAAGACGTATTGAGAGTATTGATCTATGTTTCTCTCTCTCACTCTATATTAAAACCCTTACATCAATGGTATATTTATAGATGAGGCCTAACTGTGTTTGAGTCAAGGTAGAAGATTGACTCAAATAAGACTTCTACTAATTTAAGTCTTATAGTAAAGGATAAGTCTAGATAAGGATTAGGCCCACTATTATATAATTAAGACTATTCGGAAAATCCGGATTCGAGACACCATTAAGCCAACATGCTACTACTACTGCTACTACTATTACTACGACTACTACTTCTTCTACACTACTATAACTAATACTATTGATCCTTATGCAAATACTACTACTACTGCTACTTCTACTACTAATACTACTACTATTACTCATACTACTACCACTACTACAACAATTACTTCTCCTACTACTACTATTACTACTTTAATTACTGCTACTGGTTCTACTACTACTACTCCAACTACTGTTGCTGCTACTGGTACTTCTAGTTCAACTCTACTACTACTTCTACTTCAACTACTACTACTACTCCTCCTCCGAATACTACAACTATTACTAATACTAATACTACTATTACTGTTACTACTATTACTACTACTACTACAACTTATGCAACTCCTAATACTACTGCTGCTACTACTACTGCTACTATTTCTGCTATTCCAATGACTACTAATACTATTACCAGTGCTACTACAACTACTACTAATACTACTACTGCTACAAATACAGCTACTTCTACTACTACCACACTAACTACTACTACTACTACTACTACTACTACTTCAACTACTACTATAACTTCTACTACAACTACTAGTGCTATTACAAAAACAACAACAGCAGCTGCTACTGTCGCTACTCAAACAACTACTGCAACTACTATTACTACTGTTACTACGGCTACTACTACAACAACAACAACAATAACTACTACTACTACAACTTCTTCTACTCCAACTACCACTACTTCTGCTACTACTACTACTACTGTTGCAACTACTACTACCACTTCTACTATAGCTGCTGCTACAACAACAACAACTACTATAGTTGCTGCTACTACTGCTACTACTATTACTGCATCTACTACTACTCCTACTACTATTGATGCTGCAGCTACAACTGCTACAACAACAACTACTACTACTACTACTCCTACTACCACTACTAATGCTACTACTACTATTACGACTTCTACTATAGCTGCTACTACAACTGCTACTAGTACTACAGTTGCTGCTGCTACTGCTACTACTATTACTGCTGCTACTGCTGCTACTGCTGCTACTACGACTACTACATCAACTACTAATAATACTACTGCTACTATTGCTACTGCTAATTCTGCTACTCCAACTAATACTACTGCCGCTACTACTAGTACTGCTACAACTAATATTACTACTACTACAATTACTACTACTACTACTACTACTACTAATACTACTACTTCTAGTTCTATTAAAACTTCTACTACTGCTGCTGCTGCTTCTACTACTGCTATAACTGCTACTCTACTACTAGTGCTACTACAGCTACTATAGTCACTACGGCTATCACTTCTTCGGCTGCCACTACAACATCTATTGCTACTACTACTACTTCTACTACGATTGCTTCTGTTGCCACAACTATTACTACTACTATTACAACAACAACTACTACTGCTGCTGCTGCTGCTGCTACAACCACTACTGCAACCACTAATTTGACTGTCACCAAATGTACTATTACTGCTACTACTGCTATTGTTGCTACAACAACAACACTACTACTACAACTACAACAACCACTACTCCTAAAGCTAATGCTACTGCAACTGCTACTAATGCTACTGCAACTGCTACTACTACTTGTCCTACTACTATTAGTACTCCTACAACCTCTACTACTACTACAATTGCTACTCCTACTAATACTACTATTGTTGCTACTACCATTGCTACTACTAGTATTGCCACTATGACTAGTAATATTGTTGCTGCTACTACTACTACCACAACTACTTCTTCTACAACTATTACTACTACTTCTACTACTACTACTACTGCTACTACTATTACGACTACAATTACTGCTACTTCTGCTACTCCTTCTACCACTCCTACGATCGCTACTTCTGCTACTAATGCTACTATTATTACTACTATAATTACTACTATTGTTGTTGTTGCTGCTGCCGCTACAACTCCTTCTACTACTATTACTACTGCTATAACTACTGCTACTTCTGCCACTAATCCTACTAGTACTACAACTGCAACTACTACAACTACTATTACTACTACACGATAAATTATACTACAGCTACCAATATTACTGCTACTACTGCTACTACTACACTTATCCCACTGCTACTATTACTACTAATACTACTGCTACTACTACTATTACTATAGCTAATACTACTGGTACTACTACTACTACTACTACTATGACTAACATTGCTACTACGGCTACTACTACTTTTACAACAACGAATACTACTACTACTTCTACTATTACTGCTACTATTGCAATTACTGCTACCACTGTTACTTGTACTACTACTATTCCTACTACTACTACTATTACTACTACTAATACTACTACTACAACTGCTACTACTACGACTACTAATACTACAACTACTCCTACTTCAACTACTAATGCTGCTAAAACAAATAATACTACTACAACTAATACAACAACTACTAATACTATTAGTATTACTACTCCTACAACTACTACCACTTCTGCTACTACTGTTGCTACTACTACTACTCCTACTACTACTACTACTATTTCTACGACTACTACTAGTACTTCTACTGCTCCTGCTAATACTTCTACTACTGCTACTACAATTACTTTTGTTACTACTGCTGCTACTTCTACTACTACTACGACTGCTGTTGCTGCTCCTACTGCTACCACTACTGCTAGTGCTACTACAACTACTGCAACTATTGCTACAGATGCTGGTACTGCTGCTACTAGTACTACTACTGCTTCAGCTACGACTAGTGCTATAACTACTATTGTTGCGGCTACTACTACTACTACTTCTGCTAGGACTAGTGCTACTACTACTCTTACTACTACTATTGCTGCTACTTCTAATACTAGCACCACTACTACTACTACTACTACTACTATTGCTGCTACTTCTAATACTAGCACTACTACTACTACTACTACTACCACTACTATTGTTACTGTTGCTGCTGCTACTACTACGACTACTACTCCTACAATAACTACTACTACTGCTACAACTTCTACTACTCCAACTACTACTATTACTACCATGGGTGCAGCTACTACTACTACAACTACTACTACGGCTTCTGCTACTACTACTACTACAATTACTATAGTCACTGCTACTACTACTAGGACCACTATTGCTACTACTGCTACTTCTACTTGTACTACTACTACTGCTACTATTCTACTACAACTACTACTAGTATTATAGCTACTAGTTGTGCTACTACTGCTACTACTGCTGCAACTACTACTTCGACTCCGATTGCTTCTACTGCTACTATTAGTACTACTACTATGACTACTTCTACAACAACAACTACTACTACAACTGCTACTGCAGCTACCACAGCTACTACTACTACTATTATTACCACTACTACTCCTAATACTACTACTACTACTATTACTACTACTATTACTACTGCTACTCCTATGCCTATTACTACTATAACTCATACTACTACCACTGGTACTTCTACTACTATTATTGTTACTAGTACTACTACTACTACTATTAGTACTACTAGTAGTACTACTACTACAACAACGACTACTCCTACAATTGCTACTCCTACTACTACTCCTACAACAACAACAACAACTACTACTGGTACTACTAATAATAATTGTAATGATAATAATAATACTACGACTACTACTACTACTAATACTACTACTACTACAACTACCATGACAACTACAACTATTACTATTGCTGCTACAACTACTCTGACTGCTACTAGTACTACTACTACAACAACTACTATTACTACTCCTACTATTGCAACTACTACTACTACTACTACTACTACTACTACTACTACTACTAGTTCTACTAATACTACTACTACTACAACTATTGCTGGTCCTACTCCTGCGACAACAACTTCTACTACTGCCACAACAACTACTACTTCTACTACTACTATTACTACTACTACTACTCCTACTGTTACTACTACTTCAACTACCCATACTTCAGTTACTTGTACTAGTACTGCTTCGTTCTCTACTACTACGCCTACTGTACTACAGCTATAATTGCAACTATAACTACTACAACTACTATAACTGTGACTATTGCTGCCACTAATGCGACTACCACTACTACTACAACAACTGCTACTACTAGTATTACTACAACTACAACAACTACTACCACTGCTGCTGTTGCTGCTGCTAATCCAGCTACAACTACTACTACTACTACTTCTACTACTACTACAACAACAACTACTACTACTAATATTACTACTATGAATTCTACTACTACTACTACTACTACTATTAGTCCTACTACCACTACTACCATTACCACAACTACTACTACTAGAACTACTACAACTACAACTACTACTTCTACTACTACTACTATAATGCAACAAATTGCAACTACTACTACTAGTACCTAAATTACTACAACTACTACTTCCGCAACTACACTGCTACTACAACTATGACTACAACTACTTCCACTACTGCTACTCGTGTTGCTACTACTACTACTACTCGTACTGCTACTACTACCACTAATAGTATTACTACTACTTCTACTACAACTACTACTGCTACTTCTACTACTACTCCTACTACTACTGCTACTACTACAACAATTACTGCTAGTACTGCTATGACCACTATCACTACTACTACTGCAACTACAGCTTCTAGTGTTACTGCTCCACTACTACTTCTCCTCCTATTGATAATACTACTACTATTGCTGCTACTACTACTACTACCACTACTGCTGCCACTACTACTACTACTATTATTACTACTATTACAACAACAACTACTCCTCCTCTTGATACTACTACTACCCCTATTACTACTTCTACCACTACTACTACCACTACTACTATAGCTATTACTACTTCTACTACTACTTCTATTACTCCTACGATTACCACTACAACGATAACAAAAACAACTACAACTATAGTTGCTGCTACTACTACTACAACTGCTACTTGTTCTACTACTACTACAATAACAATAACCATATCTACTACTACTGTACTACTGTAATTGCTACTATTACTGCTACAACTATTGCCACTACTACTACTAATCTGACAGCTACTACTACTACGACTACTACTACTAATACTTCTTCAAAAACTACTGCAAATACAACAACAACAATAATAACTGCTACTACTACTACTACTAGGACGACTACTACTATTGCTGCTGCTACTACTACTACTACTACTAGTAGTACTACTACTAGTACTACTCCTATTGCTAGTACCACTACTACTACAACTACTAATGCTACTTCTACTACTACTAGTATCACTACATCTCCTACTACTAATATTACTACAACAACGTGCTCCTTGCACTCCTAATGCAACTACTACAACAACAACAACTACTACTACTACTGCTACTGTTGCTGCTACTATTACTGCTACTACTACTACAATGACAACTACTAGTACTACTACTACTACCACTACTCCTACTACTACAAGTACTACTACTAGTACTACTACTACGACAACGACCACCACCACCACCACTACTCCTACTACTACTACTACTACCACTACTACTAATACTACTACATTGACTACTGCAAAAAACAACAACAACAACAACTATTAATACTACTACTACAACCAATAATACTACTACTATTACTACTGCTTCAACTACTACTACTTCTACTACTATTGTAACTACTGCTACAACTACTGCTGCTACTACTGCTACTATTGCCTATACTAATACTACTACTGCTACTACAACTGCACTGCTACAACAACTACTACAACTAATACAGACCACCACTAGTTCTACTACTACTGCTGCTGCTACTACTACTCCTACTACTAATACTACTTCCCCTACTGCTACTTCTACTCCTACAACTACTACGACTGCTACTACGACTACTACTACTACTTCTACTACAACAACAACAACTACCACTACTACTAATACTACTGCTACTACAATGACAACAGCTACTACTACTACTCCACCTACTACTACTACTATTAATGCTTTAAGTACTACTCCTACTTCAACTATATGTCCTACTACTATCCCAACTGCTACTTCCGATAGTACACCTCCTCCTCCTCCTCCTCCTCCTCCTCCTCCTCCTACTACTACTACTACTACTACTACTACTTGTGCTGCTACTACTACTTGTACTTCTTATACTACTAATACTACTTCTATTACTTATACTACTACTACTACTTCTTCTACAACTACTATTAAGGCTTCTACTACTGCTACTACTGCTACTACTACTTATACTACTACAACTAATGCTACTAATGTTGTTGCTGCTGCTCCGGCAGTAGCAACAACTCCTAGACCTACCACTACTACTGCTACTACTACTTCTACTATTACTACAGCTACTACTACTATTACTAATACTACAACTACTTCTACTCCAATTCCTATGCCGATTACTACTCCTTCAACTATGACCAGTACTATTGGTACGACTTCTACTACTACTACCAATACCTCTACTACTAATACCATTATAACTAGTACGACGACAACAACAACAACAACAACTACTACTAGTACTACTCTAACTACTACTACTACTACTGTTCCTATTAATACGATAGCTAGTACTGCTACTACAACTTCTACTATTGTAACTACTACTATTACTAGTACTACTACAACTACAGCTGCTACTACTACTTCCACTACTGCTTCTCCTACAACTACTATTCCTAATACTGCTACTAGTACTCCTATAAATACTACTACTACTGCTGCTACTAACTCTACTACTGCTGCTGCTGCTGCTACTACTACCACTACTACCACTATTATTACTACGACTACAACTACTACTGCTACGACAACTACAATTGCTACAACAACTACTACTAGTCCCTCTACTTCTACCACTATAGCTACTACTACTACACTACTACTACAACTACGGCTACTACTATTACCACTACCATTGCTATACTACTACTACTACTACTGCTCCTACTACTACTAGCTCTACCACAACTACTCCAGCTACCACTAGTACTATGACCACAACTACTACTACTGCTACCACTACTAATACTACTACGACTACAACTACTACTACTTCTACTTGTACTACCACCACCACCACCACCACCACCACTACTACTACTATTGTTGTTATTGTTGCTGCTACTAGTACTGCTACTACTACCACTGTTGCTACTAGTACTGCTACTACTACTAGTACTACTACTACTTCCATTGCTACTAATACTTGTACTACTACTAGTACTACAGCTACTTCTTCTACTACTACTACTACTACTATTACTGCTACTGCTTCTGCTACTTTTGTTGCTACAACTTCTTCTACTACTACTACTGTTGCTACTACTACCACTACTACTATTACTATTGCTGCTACTACTACTATCACTATTGCTACTACTACTACTGCTACTACTACTTTTGCTACTACAACCACTACTACTATTCCTACTGTTACTACTATTACTACTACTGCAGCTATTTATACTACTACATCTACTACTACTGCTTCTACTACTTCTACTTCTACGCTACTACTACTGCTGTTGCTGCCGCTACTGTTGCAACTGCCACCGCTACTGTTGCAACTGCCACAACTGCTACTACTAATACTACTACTTCTACTACTGCTTCTACTACCACTACTTCTGCTGCTACTACTACTTCTGCTAGAACTACCTCTCCTACTACTACTGCTACTACAACTTCTACTTCCACTGATACTACTACTAACACTACTTCGATAGTTGCAACTGCTACAACTAATGTTGATACAACAAGTATGACAACTACAACGACTGCTATTACTACTTCTGCTACTTCTGCAACTACTACTAATACTACGATTACTACTACTATTATGACTAGTGCTACTACTACTATTGCTACTACAACTACGACTACTACTACTACTACTACGATTACCACAACTACTACAACTGCTACAACAACAATAACAACAACTACTTGTCCCACAGGAATAACTATTACCACTTCTCCTAATACTACGACTATTGCTACTACTACAACTGCTAAAATACTATTATTGCTACTACTACTACTACTACTGCTACTACTACCTTTACTTCTGCTGCTATTGGAACTACTACTTCAAGTACTTCTACTGCGACTACTGCTACTAATGCTACTACTTCTACTACTACGATTACTACTTCTACTACTAGTACTACTGCTACGGTGACTACTAATACAACTAATCTTGTTACTACCACTATTACCACTACTACTACTACTACAACTGTGACTACTACTACTACTACTACTAGTACTACTATGGCTGCTACTACTGATACTACTACTACTTTTACTACAACAACTACAACTGCTACTACTACTCTACTACTGCTACTTTTTTTACAACTACTACTACTGCTACTGCTATTGATACTACAACTACTTTACTGCTGCTGCTGCTACTACTACTACTCCTACTACTACTACTATTACTACTCCTACTGCAACTACTACTCCTACTACTACTGCTACTAATACTACTACTACCACTATTACTAATACTACTCCTCCTATTCCTCCTCCTCTTACTACTACTACTAGTACAACAACAACAGCAACAACGACTACTACTACTTCGACTACTAGCACTACTACTAATGCTATAATTACTACTACAACTATTATTACTGCTACTACAAATACATCTATTGCTGTTGCAACTACTACTACTACTACTAATGCAACTAGTTCTCCAAATACTACTATTCCTATTACTAAAGCTATTGCTGCTATTGTGATTGCTACTACTGCTGCTACTACTACTCCTACTACAACTACTTCTATTATTACTTCTACTACTACAACTACTTTGATTGCTATATGTATTGCAACTCCTACTACTACTTCTACTTCAAATACTACTAATGCTGCTACTATTACTGCTACTACTATTACAAATACTACTACTACTACTTCTATTGCTATTGCTGCTACTACTACTACTACTACTACTACTACTACTACTACTACTTCTACTACTACTACTACTTTTATGACTACTGCTACTATCGCAACTAATTCTATTACTACTACTACTACTGCTGGAACTACTACTACTACTAACACTACAACAACAACTACTACTAATACAACTAATACTACAACTACTACTACAGCTAATACAAGTAATACTACAACTATTACTACTTCTACTTGTATTACCACTATTACTACTACTACTACTACTCCTGTTGTTGCTGTTGCTGCTACTACTACTACAACCACGACTACTACTACTACTACTACGACTACTACTTCTACTACTACAACTCCTACTGCTAGTACCAATACTACCAATGCCTCCACTACTACTACTACTTCTACTCCTACTAGTACTATAGTTGCTACTTCAAATACTACTACTACAACTACAACAACTAATACTACACTGCCACTGGTACTTTTGCTGCTACAACTTCTACCACTACTACTACTACTTCTATTACTACTACTACTACGATTACGGCTGGAACTACTACTACAAATTCTACTACTACTACTACTACTGTTGCTGCTACTTCTACGACTACTACTATGATTAGTACTGGAACTACTACTACTACTGTTGTAGCTACTACTATCACTTTTGCTACTACTACTACTGCTGTTGTTGCTACTACTACTACTACTACTTCTGCTACTACTACTGCTGCTATTATGACTACTACTATTGCCATAGCTGCTGCTACTACTACTGGTACTAGTACTTCTACTACTCATGCTACTACTGCTACTACTACAGATGCTATTAATACTACTTCTTCTGCTACTACTACTACCTCTACTACTACTACTTCTATTACTACTACTACTACTGTTGCTACTACTGCTGCTGCTACTGCTGTTGATATTGTTGTTATTGCTGCTGCTGCTGCTGCTACTACTACTACTACTACTACTACTACTTCTACTGCCTCTACACCTACTACTTCTGCTACTACTAAAACTTCGACCACAACTACCAATTCTGCTCTTACTAGTACTATTGCTTTTACATCCACTACTACTACTATTAGTGCAACTGCTACTGTTGCTACTACTACTACTATTGTAGATTCAACAACTACGACTACTACGATGACTTCTATTACTACTTCTGCTACTACTGTAACTACTACTAATACTACTACTACTCCTCCTACTACTCCTACCACTACTAGTACTACCACTACTATTTCTACTACTACTACTATTCCAACAACAACTACTACTACTCCAACTAGTTGTGCGACAACTACTACAAATCCTACTATAACTCCAACTCCGACTCCTGCTACTACTCCAGCTACTACCACTACTACAACAACTACTACTATGACTGCCCCTACTCCAAATTCTACTATTACTCCGACTAATACTACTGTTACTGCTACTTCTATACCTACTAATACTACTACTGCTACAACTACTACTAATATTACTAGTATGCCTACTACTACTAGGACGACTACTACTAATACTACTACTACTACTACTACTACTACTACTACTACTTCTACTACTACTACTACTACTACTACAACAACAACTACTACAACTACTCTTACTACTACTCCTACTCCAACTCCTACTCCTATTGCTACTCCTACTACAACTACTATCCCTACTCCAACTACTAGAACACCAACTACAACCCCTACTCCAACTCCTACCACTACTACTGCTACAACTACTACTGCTACTACTACTGCTACTACTACTACTCCAACTAGTACATCCACAACTACTACTACTAGTACAATTGCTACTACTACAACTCCTACTACTGCTAGTACTACTACTACTAATACTGACACAACTACTAGTTCTACTGCTGCTGCTATGACTACTACTCCTACTTCTACTACTACTACTACTCCTACTCCAACTCCTACTGCTACAACTACTCCTATTTCTTCTACTTCAATTACTCCGACTCTGACTCTTACTCCTACCACTACTGCTACTACTACTGCCACAACTACTACTATAACAACAATGACAACTACTATTACTACTGCTACTACTACTACTACTACTTTTGCTACTCAGATAATTGCTGCTACTACTTCCCAACTACTACTACTCCTACTCCTACTACTATTACTACTACTACACTGCCTAGTACTACTCCTTCTCACACTCCTACTACTACTACTATTACTCCTACTACTACTCCTACTACTACTACTACTTGTAACGCAACCCCTGCTACTACCACTACTGCTCCTACTACCACTATTCCTACTACAACTACTCCTACTATTATAACTACTGCTGCGTCTGCTGCTGCTGCATCTACTGCTGCTGCTGCTACTACTACTACTACTAATAGTACTACTACTACTACTACTATTATTACTACAACAACTACTACTATTACTACAACAACAACTACTACTGCTGCAACTACAACTTCTACTAATACTACTACTTCTACCCCAACTCCTACTGCTAGTTCTACTTCTACTACTACTCCTCCTCCTACTATTACTACTAATACTACTATTACTACTACTACTACTACGACCACTACTACTGCTTCCACTACTACCACTACTACTACTAATACTACCACTCCTATGACTAGTACAACTACTATAACTATTACTACAATTATTGCTATTACTACTACTACAATTGCGACTAATCCTACTACTACTGCTACGACTCTTGCTGCTTCAGCTATCGCAACGAAAACAACTATAATTGCTACTATTGTGACTACTATTACAACCTTTACTACTGCTGCTACTACCATTACTACTACTACTACTACTATTACTACTACTACTACTACTAATACTGCTATAAATATTACTGCTACTACTGCTGATACTATTACAACTACTGCTTCTACTACTACTACTGCTACGACTACTGCTGCTAGTATTTCTTCTATTATAACTACTGCTACTATGGCTACTACAACTGCTACAACTCACACTACTATTACTACTGCTACAAGTACTGCTGCTACTACTACTGCTACTACTAGTATACCACTACTACAGCAGCAACTACTAATACTGTGGCTATTGCACCTACTACTGCTGCTACTACTAGTATTAATTCTACCTCTACTGCTAATACAACTATTATTGCTACAACTGTTGATGCTACTACTACTACTACTACTGCAACTACTACTACTACTAGTTTTACTACTACTACTCCTACTGTAGCTGCTGCCACTACTGCTGCTACTATTACTACTATAGTTACTGTGGCAAATACAACTACTCCTACTAAAACTGGTCCAGCCAATAATATTGCTACTACAACAACTACTACTGTTGCTGCTGCTGCTGCTGTTGCTGCAATTGTTGTTGTTGCTGCTACTACTACTATTTCTGCTACAATTGCTGCATCCACTACTACTGCCACTACTAATTCTGCTGCCTCTACTGCTTCCACTACTAGTAAAACTGGTACTACTTTTGCTGCTACTACTGCTGCTGCTACTACTTTTGTTGCTACGACTAGTGCTGCTACTACTTCTACTACTCCAAATGCTACTACTACTACTACTTCTGCTACTCCTACTACTACAACTACTATTGCTACTACTGCTACTGCTTATACTACTACAATTGCTAATGCTTCAACCACTCCTACTACTACTACTACTACTCCTACTAATACTACTACTACTGCTGCTGCTCCTACTGCTACGACTTCCACCACTACTATGACTTCTGCTACTGCTACCACTACTACAATTGCTACACCTATTACTACTAACATTATTACTAGTACTAGTACTACTACTACTAATATTACGATTACTATTGCTACAAGTACTTCTACTACTATTACTACTAAAACTATTGATGCTACTACTATTACTGCTTCTACGTCCATTTGTACTACTACTACTACGTCCACCACTGCTACTTCTGCTACGACTACAACTGCTTCTACTACTACTACAACTATTACTACTAATGAATGTAGGACTACTACTGGTACTACCGCTACTGCTGCTACTACTGCCACTACTACTACTACTACTACAACTACTACTACTGCTGCTGCTACTACCTACTACTACTACTTCTACGACTGCTATTGTTACTACTACTACTACTACTACTACTACTACTACTACTACTACTACTACTACTACTACTGCTACTACTACTACTACTACTACTACTACTACAACTGCTACTCCTGCTGCTACTGCCACTATTGCTCCAACAACAAGTACTGCTGCTACTATAGCTATTACAAGAACAGCTACTACCCCCTACTACTACAATTTATGCTACTACCACTGCTACTATGATTACTACTACTACTACTACTTCCTCTTCTTCTTGTTCCTCTTCTACTACTACTACTACTACTCCTCCTCCTATTGTTAATTCTACTTCAGCTGCTGCTGCTGCTACCAGTATTGCAACTACTACTACTATTACTAGTACAACCGCTTGTAATACAACTGCTATTACTACTATTAATACTACCATTACTAATACAACTACTACTACGACTGCTATTACTGCTACTCCTACTACTATAACTACTACTGCTTCTGCTGCAGCTACTACTACTAGAACTATTACTACTGCTACTACTACTCCTACTATTACTACAAATACTACCATTACTACTACGACCACTAGTACTATTTCCAGTACTATCACTACTACTACAACTATTACCACTCCTTTGACTAGCACAACAACTACCACTATTACTACAATTATTACTATGACTAATACTATTGCTACTGATACTATTGCTACTGCTACTACAATAACTATTACTGTTGTTGCACCTGCATAGCAACAACAACAACAACTTCTACTACTACTCCTACTACTATTACAACTACTACAACAACTGCTACTACTATTTCTACTGCTACTACTACTGCTACTACTACTACTACTACTAATACTACTATAAATACTATAGCTGCTACTGCTGATACTAATATTACTAGTACTTCTGCTACTACTACTATTACTAGTACTACTTCTATTGTAACTACTGCCACTACGACTATTCCTACTGCTACAACTCCCACTACTATTACTAGTGCTACAACTACTGCTACTACTTCTGCGGCTGGTATTGCTACTACTGTTGCTACTACTACTACTACTACTACCACCACTACCACTACTTCTTCTGCTAATACCACTACTGTCGCTACTGCTGCTACTACTACTACTACTACTACATTTCCTAATACTATTACTATTGCTCCTACTGTTGCTGCTGCTGTTGCTGTTGCTATTACGACTACTACTGCTATAGTTGCTGTTGCTAATACAACTAGTCCCACTACTAATGTTGTAGCTACTACTACTACCACTACTGCAACAGCTGTTGTTGTTGTTGTTGTTGTAGTTGCCGCTAGTACTACTCCTATTTCTGCTACTACTGCTGCTTCTACTACTTCTGCCACTTATAATGCTACTGCTTCCACTACTTCCACTATTAGTACTACTAGTACTACTTTTGCTACTACTACTACTGCTATTACTGCTGCTGCTACTACTACTTTTGCTACTGCTACTACTACTTTTGCTACTGCTACTGCTACTACTCCAACTGCTATTACTACTACTACTTCTGCAACTAGTACTACTTCGACTACTACTGCTACTACTACCACTACTACAGTTGTTACTATTACGACTACTACTATTACACCTATTACAACAAAATACTATTACTATTACTACTACTACTACTAATATTACGACTACTATTGCTACAAGTACTTTTACTACAATTACTACCAGTACTACTACAGCAACTACAACTACAACTCCTACTACTGCAATCACTACTGTTATTGCTACTACTATTGCTACTACCACTAATGCAACTACCGCTATTGTTACTACTACAACTGCTGCTACTACTACTACTTCTACTACTGCTGCTGCTACTGCTACTATTTCTATTTTTACCTCTATGACTCCTACTACTACTACTACTACCACAACATCTACTACTACTACCACTTCTCCCTGTTTACTATCCCTACTCCTACAACAACTCCTATTACCACTACTACAGCTACTACTACTCCAACTCCTACTGCAACTCCTACTACTACTACTACCACTACTTCAATTACTACTACTACTACAACAACTACTACAACTAGTACTTCTACTACAACAACTACTAGTACTTCAACCACTACTACTACTACTGCCACTATTACTATTACTACTACTTCTAGTACTACTACGACAACAACAACTACTACTACAACTGCTACATCAACAACTACTTCTACTATTAAAATAAAGACTACTACTACTACTGCTACTACTACTACGACAACTACTACTAGTACTACCACTCCTACCACTACTACTCCTACTACTCCTACTACTCCTACTACTCCTTCTACTAGTATTACTACTCATACTACTACTACTTCTACTCTTACTTCGACTACTACTACCCCTATTACTACTACAACAACAACTACATCTCCTGCTGCTACTACTTCTACTCTTACTATTACTACTACTACAACTACTTTTACTACTACTTCGACTACAACGACTACTAGTACTACTCCACCTCCCCCTCCGCCTACAACTACTACTACTTTTGCTAGTACAACTACTGCTTGTACTTCTACTACTACTACTACAAGTACTACTGCTGCTGCTACTACTACTACTATTATGACTATGACTGTTGCTGCTACTACAACTACTTCTACTATTGCTACTACTACTACTACTACCTGTACAACTACTACTGCTACTATTACTACTACACTACTACTACCATTTCTATGACTAGCACTTCTACTACTCCAATAACTACTTCTATTACTACTATTAATATTACTACTAATACAACTTCAACTACTACAACTACAACTTCTACTACTACTACTGCAACTACAAATATGGCTACCACTACTACTACCACTAATTCTACTACTACTTCTGCTACTACTTCTACTACTCATACTACTCTGACTGCAACTACTGGAATTATTGCTACGACTACTGCTGATGCTACTACTAATACTGCTATTACAACAACTACCACTACGACTACTACTTCTGCTACTACTATTGCAACTACTACTAATACTACTACTACTACTGCTACTGCTATTGCTACTACGACATCACTCACTACTACTTCTACTATTGCTACTAGAGATACTTCTGCTACTACTACAACTACTACTTCTACCACCACTGCTGCTACTACTACTATTATAACTACTATTGCTACTGCGTCGGCTATTACTACTACTATTACTACTACGTCTAATACTCCTACTGTAGCTACTGCTGCTACTTCAGCTACTGCTACTACTAGTACAATTGCTACTATTACTGCTCCCACTACTACTAGTACTACAACTACAACAACTAATAGTAACACACCTACTACTTCCTCTACTACTACTACTATTCCTACTACTACTACTACTCCTAACGCTCTTACGACTTCTATGACTACTACTCCAACTACTACTTCTATTACTACTACTACACACCTCCTCCTCCTCCTCCTCCTACTACTACTATAACTATTATTACTGCTACTTCTACTTCTACTATTGCTGCTGCTGCGACTACTACTACTACTACTACTACTGTATCACTACTACTATTACAACTACTACTGCTACTACTGCTCCAGACACTCCTACTATAACTACTACTGCAACACTACTATGGCTACTACTACTATTACTACTACTCCTCCTGCCACTACAAGTACTGCTACTACAACTTCAACTACCACTACTACTACTACTACTACTAAGACTACTACAACATTACTTCTGGTACAACTGCTTCTACCACTACTCCTTCCACTACTGTAACTACTACTACACTGAATATTACTACTACTTCTACTATTACTGCTTTTGCTGCTACTGCTGCTGCTACTACTACTACTTTTACTACTACTCCTACTACTACTATAGCTACAACCGCTTCGAGTCCAACTCGTACTACTACTACTACTACTGATACTACTACTACTACTACTATCACCATTAATACTAATATCACAACTACTACTGCTACTGTTGCTACTACAACAACAACTACAACAACTACAAGTGCTACTACTACTAGTACTACAACAACAACTACTACTACAACATATACTTGACCTACTACTACTAGTACTAGTCCAATTTCTACTGCTTTTTCAACTACAATTTATACAACTACCACTACTATTACTGCAACTGTTGCTGCTGTTTTTGCTACTACTACTGTTGTTGCTGCTGTTGCTCTTCCACTATTATTACTAGAACAAACACTCTGATTGCTACAATTACAACTACTACTGCTCCTAATAGTACTCCTACTCCTACACCAACTCGACCTATTACTACTTCTTCTACTATTACTACTACTGCTACAACTACTGCGGCTTCCACTTCTACCACTACTACTACTACTAGTGGTGCCACTATTACAACTACTACTACAGCTACAATTGCTACTTTTTCTACTATTACCACTACTACTACTAATACTACTATAGCTACTATTACTACTTCTACTACTACAATTTCTACTACTACTACAACTTTGACTACTTCTACTAGTTCTACTACTACAACTATGACTACCACCATTACTTCTGCCACTACTACAACTACTACTTCTATTACTATTACTAATACTACTACTACAACTACTATTACTGCTACTACTACCGCTACTATGATGACTACATCTACTATATCTACTACTACGACTACTACTACTACTACTACTACTCCTTTCACTACAATTACTACCACTGCTACTACGATGGCTCTACTACTACTTCTACAAGTTTAGTTGTTGCTACTAATACAACAACTGCTACTTTTGTAACTACCTCTACTACTACTACAGCCACTGGGATGATGGCTGCCATGACTACTAATACTACTACTACTGCTACTACTACTACAACAACAACTACTGCTACAACTGCTACTATTACAATTACCGCCACTACTACTACCACCACTACTGTAATAACTACTACTATTACAACTACTACTAATACTGCTACTACTACAACTATTGCTAACACAACTACAAATACTACTACAACTACCATGGCAGTAGTTGCTGCAGCTGCTACTCCCACTGCTACTTCTCCGGCTATTATGACTACTGCTACTACTACAGCTGCTACTACTACGACTACTACCACTAGCACTATTTCTAATAAAACTGCAACTACAACTGCTACTACTCCTACTACTACTCATACTACTACTACTACTTCTACTACTTCAACTATTGCTACAACTCCTTCTACTACTACTACTACTACTACTACTACTATTACTATTACTACTACTACTACTACTACTACAACAACAACAACAACAACAACTACTACTACTACTACTACTACCACTACTACTACTACTACTACTTTTACTACTACTACTATAGCTACTGCTACTACTACTCCTCCAACTAGTACTACTATTACCCCTAATACTACTACCACTACGACTACTATACTACTACTTCTAATACTACTCCAACTCCAACTACTATCCCTATTATTACTTCTGCTACTACTCCTCTTACAACTATCCCTACTACTTGTACCACTACTACTACTGCTACTGCTTCTACTACTACTACTACTACTACTACTACTACTACTACTACTACTGCTACTGCTGCTGCTGCTACTGCTGCTGCTGCTGCTGCTTAAATGATTACTAGTAATGGTACTACTACTACTACTACTAATAATAATATTACTACTACTACTTATACGACTACTACTAATGGTACTACTACTAGTACTGCCACTATTGCTACTTTTACTTCTACTACCACGAGCTCTACTTCCACCACTAGTACTAGTGCTATTACTACTGCTGCCACTTCTACTGCTGCTCCTGCTACTGATACAACCGTAACTCCTAGACCAACTACTACTACTCCTACTACTACTACTACTACTACTACTACTACTACTACTACTACACCAACTACTACTACTACTACTACTACTACAACAACAACAACAACTACTACTACTACTAGTACTATTTCTTATACTACTCCTACTATTACTACTACTACTATTACTACTACAATTACTATTGCTTCTCCTACTCCTATTACTACTCCTACTACTACGCATACTACTTGTACAACTACTGTTACTACTACTACTCATACTACTACTACTACTACTACTACTATTACCACTAGTACTACTACTACTACTACTATTACTATTGCTACTCCTACTCCCATTACAACTCCTAATACTAATAGTACTTCTACTACTATTACTATTACTACTACTTCTACTACTACTACTACTACTAATACTACTACGACTACTACTACTAATAATATTACTACTACCACTACTACTACTACAAGTACTACTACAAATAATAATAATAATAATAACAATAATACTACAACTACTATTTATACTACTACTACTACTACTTCTACTAATACTACTACTACTACAACAACAACTACTAGAACAACTACAACTGCTACTACAGCCGCTACAACTAGTCCTACTACTACTACTACAACCACGACTACCACTACTACTACTTCCACTAAAACAACAACAACAACAACTATTACTACTACTCCTATAGCTGCAACTACTACTACTACTCGTCCTACTACTGCTACTACAGCTACAGCTACTACTACTACTGTTGCTGCTGCTGATGGTCCTACTACTGCTACTACTCCTCCTCCTCCTCCTCCTCCTCCTCCTCCTACTACTACTACTACTACTACTACTACTACTACTACTACTACTATTACTACTAACACTATTACTACTGCTCCAACTACTAGTACTACTGCTACTTCAACTACCCCTTCTACTGTTACAAGTACTAGTACTACTACTATTTCTACTACTATGACTACTATACTATTACTACTACTATGATTACTACTACAACTACTATTACTATATCTATTACTACCACTAATACGACTACCACTACTACTACAACAACTGCTATTGCTAGTACTACTACTACTACCACTGCTGCTGCTGCTGCAGCTACTCCGACTACTACTACTACTACTACTTCTTCTACTTCTACAATAAATATGTCAACTACTAATTCTACTACTATTATAACTACTACTACTATTACTACTACTACCAGTACTACAATTACCACCACTACTACTACTACTACTACTACTACTACTAGAACTACTGCTTCTACAACTACAACTTCTACTACTACTACTTTCATGCTACTACTACTATTACAATAACTACTACTACTACTTAAACTACTACAACTACTACTTCCGCAACTATACTACTACTACAACTATTATTACAACTACTTACACTATTGCTACTCGTGCTGCTACTACTACTACTACTACTACTACTACTACCACAACCACTACTCCTACTGCTACTTCTATTACTACTAGTATCAATACTTCTACTACTACTAATATTAGTTCTACAACTAGTACTCGTAGTACTCCTAATACAACAACTACTACACGTACTACTACTACTACTGCTACTACTACTACTCCTCCTACTCCTACTACTACTAGTACTACTCCTACTACTACTACTACTACTACTAATACTACTACGACTACTCCTACTACTACTACTACTACTACCACTACTAATACAACAACATTGACTACTGCAAATACGACAACAACAACAACAACAACAACTACTACTAGTATTATGCTACTACTGCTGCTACTACTATAAGTGCTTCTACATTTACTAGTAGTACTACAACTCCTATTACTAATACTACTACTACTACCACTACTACTACAACTGCCATTTCTACTACTACTACTACTATTACTACCTCAGCTACTATGAATATTACTACTACTAGTAGTAGTCGTAGTACACCTACTATAACTAATACTATTACTACAGCAACTACTACAATTTATTCAACTACGACAACTACAACAACAACAACTACTATTACTACTACTACGTCTACTTTTGCTACTACTACCCCTACTACTACTACTACCACCACCACTACTATCCCTACTACGACTACTACTACTAATACAACTTCTTCTGCAACTCCTATTTCTAATGCTACTACTACTGCTCCTACTATAACTACTACAAATATTTCAACTGCCATAACTACTACCACTACTGCTATTACGATCACTACTACTACTTCTACTACTACTAAAACTGCTACCCCTACTACTAGTACTAACACTACTACAACTACTTCTATTACAACAACCAATACTATTACTACTAGTATTAATACTACCACTACAACTAGTACTAAGACTACTACTAGTCCTAATACTACTACTACTACTTCTACTACAACTACAACTATAATTACTACTGCTTCTTCTTCTACTACTGCTATTACTACTGTGACTACTGCTACAACTGCTGCTACTACTATTTCTACCACTACTGTTACTACTACTACTACTATTGCCTCTATTAATACTAATGCTGCTACTACAACTACACTACTACAACAACTACTACAACTAGTTCTACTTCTACTCCTACAACAACTAATACATACCACTACTACTTCCGCTACTACTACCTCTACTATTACTACTACTGCTCCTACTACTACAACTCCGACTACTACTGCTACCACTACTACCACTTCTACTCCTACTACTACTATACTACTACTACTCCACCTGCTACTACTGCTTTTACTACTACTACTACTACTAATACTACTCCTCCTCCTACTTCAACTCCTTGTCCCACTAGTATCCCTACTGCTACTTCTGGTACTACTCGTCTTCTTCCTACTACTACTACTTGTGCTACGACTACTAATGCTATTGCTTATACTACTACTACTACTGCTTCCATGACTACTGCTTGGGCTACTACTATAACAGCAACAACTACTACTACTTATACTACTAAAACTAATGCTACTACTACTGGTACTATGATTGCTATTGCTGCTGCACCAGCTGTAGCTGCTACTCCTAGACCTACCACAACGACTCCTCCTACTACTACCACAACTATTACTATAGCTACTACTACTACTACTTCGACTACTACAACTACTACTACTACTTCGACTACTACAACTACTACTATTCCAAATCCTACCCCAATTACTACTCCTTCAACTATGACCACTACCACTAGTACGACTTCTATATCTATTGCTACTACCTCTACTACTAATACTACCACTACTAGTACTACGACAAACAAATACTACTACTATATCTACTAGTAATACTATAACTACTACTACTGCTGCTATTGATCCAGCTAATACGACTACCAGTACTACTGCAACTACTATTGTTACTAGTACTACTATCAATACTACTACTACTACTTCCACTAATGGTACCCCAAATACTACTATTACTAATGCTCCTACTAGTACTACTATAAATACTACTGCTACTACTGCGGCTACTACTACAACTTCTACTACAACAACAACAACTACTACTACAACTGTTGCTGCTACTACTACCACTACTGCTACTACTACTACAACTACTGCTTCAACGACTACTACAAGTTCTACTCCTACAACTACTACAACAGCTAGAACTACTACGACAGCTTCCTCTACTTCCACGACTACAACTACCACTACTACACTACTACTACAACTACTTCTACTACTACCTCTACTACTACTACACTACAACTACTACCACTAATACTACTACTACTACTGCTACTGCTACTACTAGCTCTACCACTACTACTCCTGCTACTGCTAGTACTATGACCACTACTTCCACTACTGCTACTACTACAACTACTATGACTACTACTCGGAGTACTTCAACTACTACTACTACAACTATGACTTTCTCTACTTCTAATACTACGGCTACTACTACTACACTACTACCAAAAGTACTGCTACTAGTACTTCCTCTACCAATACAACACGACTACTACTACTACCACCACCACTACTACTACTACTACTACTACAACCACTACTTCTCCCACTAATACTACTACTGCAACAACTACGACTATTTCTGCTCCTACTTCTACTACTACATTTACAACTACTACTACCACTACTACTTCCACAACTACCTGTACTACTACTGCTACTACTTCTCATCCTACTACTATAACAACTGCTATTGCAACTACTGCTACTTCTAGTACTATTACTTCTCTTACTACTACTACTACTATTGCTACTAGTTCTACTCCTACTCCTTCTGCTATAACTACTACTACTAGTAGTACAACAACTACTACTCCAACTACTACAACCACTATTACAACTAATATCACTACTATTGCAACTTTTCCTACTTCTACTTGTACGACTACTTCTGCTGTTGCCACAACAACAACTACTACTCCAATTACTACTAGTACTACTACTACTACTACTAAAGCAATTGTTGCTGCTGGGATTACTACTACTACTACTACAACTACTTCTACTGGTATTAATACTACTACTACTACGACAAGTACTTCTAGTATTACTGCAACTACTTCTACTACTTCAGTTGCTATATGTACTGAAACTCCTACCACCACTACTACTTCTGCTACTACTACTACTATTACACATACTACTACTACTACTTCTACTACTACTACTACATTCACTACTACTACTACTGTCGCTACTAATTCTACTACTACAACTAATGCTGCTGCCCCAGCTTCTACTGGAACTCCTACAATAACAACAACTACTACTACAACAACAACAACTACTACTACAACTATTACAACTTCTACTTGTACTATTGTTACTACTACTGCTACTACTACCACTACAACAACAACTACTACTACTACTAACACTACTATTACTACAACAACTATTATTACTACTATTACAGCTACAACTGCTCCTACTACAACAACAACTACTACTACTAATGCAACTAGTGTCCCAAATATTACTACTACTACTACTAAAGCAATTGCTGCCAATGTGATTGCTACCATAGCAACTAGTGCAATGACTACTCCATCTACTACAACTACTATTATTATTGCTACTACTGCTACTAGTTTGATTGCTATATTCACTGCAACTCCTACAACTTCTACTACTTCTACACCTACTACCACTACTACTACTATTACTACTATTACTACTACTTCTACTACCATTATTACAATAACAACAACTACTACTACTACTCCTGATGCTGCTGCTGCTGCTACTCTTACCACTACTACTAATACTTTTGCTACTACTTCTAGTAGTACTACTACTACGTCCACTACTACTACTACTTCTACTACTACTAGCACTACAGTTACAGCTTCTACTACTGCTACTACTACTACTACTGCTGCTGCTGCTATTGCTACTTTTCCTTCCACAACTTCTATTACTACTACTACTATCACAATTGCTACTACTACTATTGCTATTGTTGCTACTACTACTACTACTACTACTACTACTACTACTACTACTACTACTTCTGCAACAACAACTACTGCTACTATGACTACCGCAACTGTTGCTACTACTACAACGACTGCCTCTACTACAGGTGCTACTATTGCTATTATAGCCACTACTATTGCGGCTACTTATACTACTTCTGCTACTACTACTACTACCTCTACTATGACTACTACTTCTACTACTGCTGCTGCGGCTGCTGCTATTGCTACTACAGCTACTACCACTACTACTACTGCTACACCAACTACTACCACTACTACTACTTCTCATACTCCTACTTCCAATACTACTACTACAAGCACTACTGCTACTCTTGCAACTACTACTACTACTACTGTAGAAGCAACAACTACGACTACAACTATGACTACTATTACTACTTCTGCTACTACTGCAACTACTACTACTATTATGACTCGTGCTACTACTATTGCTACTACAACTATGACTACTACTACTACTTACCCCATAATAATAACTATTACTAATTCTCCTAATACTATGGCTATTGCTACTACTATTGCTGCTACTACTACTACTATTGCTACTACAACTACTACAGCTACTACTAACTGTTCTTATGCTACTATTGCAACTACAGCTAGAATTACTTCTACTGCTACTACTGCTACTAATGCTACCACTGCTACTACTATGACTACGACTACTACTACTTTCGGTATAGCTAAAACTACTAGAACAACTAATCCAATTACTACCACTATTACCACCACCACTATTACTACTACTTTTACTACAACTACTACTGCTACTACTTCAACTACTACAGCTACAACTACTACAACTACTACAGCTACCACTACTACTTCTACTATTGCTACCACTACTACAACTTCTACTCCAACAACTATTACAACTCCTCCTACTACTACAACTACTCCTACTGCAACTACTATACTATTACTACTACTACTGCTACTACTACTTATAGTACTACAACTTTACTATTAATACTACTACTATTTCAACTACTACAACTACAACTACTAAAACTACTACAGCTACCACTACTACCACTACTACAACTTCTACTTCTACTACTACAACTACTGCTACTACTACTACCAATCCAACTGCAACTACTATTCTTACTACTACTACTACTGCTACTGCTACTACTACTAACTACTACTACTACTACTACTACTATGACTACTACTGCTTCTACTTGTACTACCACTACTACAACTACTACAACTCCTACTGCTACTACTACTAGAACAACTAATACTCTTACTACCATAATTACCACTACTACTACTACTACTACAACAACCACCACCACCACCACTACTATTACTACTACAACTACCGCTACTACTACAGATAGTACTACTAGTTTTACAACAACTACTACTACTACTTCAACTACTACAACTATAACTACTACAACTACTACAACTACCTCTACTACATATACTACTCCTACCACTACTACAACTTCTACTTCTACTACTACGACTACTCCTACTACTACTACTACTTCTCCTATTGCAACTACTACTCCTACTACTACCACTACTACTCCTCCTGCAACTACTGTTGTTACTACTACTGCTACAACAACAACTACTACTACTACTAACTCTACGACTGCTGCTACTACTATTAATACTACTACTGCAACTACAAATATTATTACTATAACTACAAATGCAACTACTGTTGCTACAACAACAAGAACTACTACTACTAATGCAACTAGTGCTCCAATAACTAACATTACTACTACTAAAGCAATTGTTGCTGCTGTGACTACAACTACCGCAACTAGTACTCCTACTACTCCTACTACATCAACTACGATTATTACGTCTACTATTGCTGCTACTTTGATTGCTATTTGCACTGCAAGTCCTACTACTACTACTACTTCTACTACTATTGCTACTGATACAACTACTGCTATTACTATTACTAATACGACTACTACTACTTCCACTACTACTACTACTACTACTACTACTACAACAATAACAACAACTACTACTTCTACTACTACTACTACTACCGCTACTAATTCTACTACTACTACTACTACCGCTACTAATTCTACTACTACAACAAGTACTATTGCTCCTGCTCCTTCTGGAACTCCTACTACCACTACTACATCTACAACAACTACTACTGCTAATACTACAAATACTATAACTACTACTACTTCTACTTGTACTACCACCACTACTACTATTGATACTACTACTACTACTTCTACTCCTACTCGTACTACATCTACTGCTTCTACTAGTGCTACAACTACTACTACTAATACTACTACTGCTACTTCTACTTTTCCTGCTACAATTTCTACCACTACTACTACTACTTCTACTACTACTACTGCGATTACTACTAGAACTACTACTACTACAACTACTACTGCTGCTGCTGTTGCTGCTGCTGCTGCTGCTGCTGCTACTGCTACTCCTACAGTTGTTGCTACTACTATTGCCACTACTACTACTACAACTCCCCCTCCTACTACTACTGCTGTCGCTTCTACTACTACTACTACTACTACTACCACTTCTACTGCTACTACTGCTGCTGCTGCTGCTACTACTACTACTGCTACAGCTACAACTATTAGAACTAGTAATCCTATTACTACCACTACTAACATTCGTACTACTGCTACTCCTACTAGTACGCCTACTCCAACTCCGACTGTTGCTACTACTCCTCCTACTACTACTACCCCTACTCCAACTACTACAACACCTACTACTTCCCCTACTCCAACTCCTACCACTACTACTTCTATGACTACTACTACTACAACAACAACTACTACTACTACTACTACTACTTCTACTAGTACAGCTACTGCTAGTACTACTACTGTTATTGCTACAATTAATACTACTTCTACTACTACTACTACTACTACTACTACTACTACTACTACTACTACTATTACTACTAATGCTAATACTAATACTACTACTAGTACTAAGACTAATACGAAAACTACTACCACTACAACAACAACAACTACTACTACTACTACTACTGTGACTACTACTGCTACAACTCCTACTACAACTGCTCCTCCTCCCCCTACTAATACTACTACTACTACTACTACTATGACAGCTACTACTAATACTACTACTACTGCTGCTGCTACTAGTACTACTACTACTACAAGGACAACGGCTACTGCCACTACAACTACTCCAACTGCTACTCCTACTCCAACTCCTCCTCCTCCTCCTGCTGCTACTACTACTACTACCCTTATTCCAACTACCAAAACACCTATTACTACCCCTACTCCAACTCCTACCACCACCACTAGTACTACTACTACTATAGCTACTACTACTACTACTACTACTACTACTACTACTACTACTACTACTACTATTTTTACTACTACAACTCCTACTAGTACGTCTACTACTACAGCTACAACTATTATAATTGCTACTACTACAACTCCCACTAGTGCTGGTACTACTACTACTAATACTGACACTACTACTAGTTCTACTACTACTACTACTTCTACAACAACTACTACTACTACTTCTCCTCCTCCTCCTCTTACTAGTACTGCTACTACTACTCAAACAATAACTCCTACTGCTACAACTACTCCTACTTCTTCTACTACACCAATAACAACTACTGCTACTGGTACTACTACTATTTTAACTACTGCCACTCTGGCTATTGCTACAGCTACAACTCCTACTACTATTACTAGTGCTAGAACTACTGCTGCTACTACTACTACTACTACTACAACAGCAACTACTACTACTATGGCTACTGCTACTAGTGCTACTCCTACTACTAGTGCTCCTATTAATACTACTTCTACTACTAATACAACTATTGTTGCTACTGCTGCTACAGCTACTAGTACTCCTACTACTTTTCCCACTACTACTACTACAACCCCTACTACTACTACTACTACTACTACTACTACTACTACTACTACTACTGCTCTTACTACTACTATTGCTATTGCTGTTGCTATTACTACTACTGCTACCGTAGTTACTGTTGCTAATACAACTACTCCTACTACTGCTACTGTTGTTGTTGTTGTTGTTGTTGCTGCTGCTGATACTGCGACCGCTGCTTCTGCTACTACTGCTACTCTTACTACTTTTGGCACTAGTAATGCTACTGCTTCTACTACTTCCACTACTATTACTGCTGCTATTATTACTACTACAATTGCTACTACAACTACTACTTCTGCTACTACTACTACTACAACAACTACTATTACTTCTGCTACTACTTCTACTACTAATATTGCTACCACTACAAGCACTCATATTGCTACTACTACTCTTACTAATACCACTACTATAGTTGCTACTATTACTAGTACCTACTATTACAACTATTACTACTAATATTACGACTACTATTGCTACAAGTACTTCTAGTACAATTACTACAGCTACTACTACGGCTACTCCAACTACAACTCCAACTAATGAAATCACTACTGTTATTGCTACTACTATTGCTACTACAACTATTGCAACTACCACTACTGCTACTATACAACTGCAACAATTACTACTAGTTCTACTATTACTACTACTATAGCTACTATTTCTATATTCACCCCCATGACTCCTACTACTACTACTCCTACTGCTACTTCTACTACTACTACCACTTCCCCTTTTACTACCGCTACTCCTACACCAACTCCGATTACCACTACTACTACTAGTACTTCTACTACTACTATGACAACTTCTACAGCAACTCCTACCACATCTGCTACTACTACTGCTTCTATTACTACTACTACTACTACTACACTACTACTACTAGTACTACTTCTACTACTAGTACTACTACTACTACTACTACTACTACTACTACAACTAGTACTTCTACTGCAACAACTACTAGTACTTCAACTACTACTACTACTACTATCACTACTACTACCACTACTACTACGACTTCTACTAGTGCTACTACTTCTAGTACTACAACTACAATTGCTACTTCAACAACTACTACTGTTACTACTACTACTAATACGATTACTACTAGTACCACCACTACTGCTACTACTTCTGCTACTACTACCACTACTACTACTATAACTACTACTACAACAACTACTACTACTACTCCTACTACTACTACTACTACTACTACTACCACTACTCCTTCTACTACTATTCATACTACTACTACTTCTACTTTTACTTCTACAACTAGTACTCCTACTACTACTATAACAACAACAACTACTGCTACTGCTACTACTTCCATAACTACAATTACTACTACTACAACTACTTTCGCAACTACTATGACTACTACTTCTACTAGTACTACTCCGCATCTGCCTCCTCCTGCTCCTACTACTACTTCTGCTACTAAAACTATTGCTTCTATTTCTGCTACTATTACTACTACTACTACTACTACTACTACTACTGCTGCTGCTGCTACTACTACTACTTCTACTATTATGACTACTACTACTGGTACTACAACTACTACTTCTACCATTGCTTGTACTACTACTACTACTACCTCTACGACTACTACTGTTGCTACTACTACTACACTACAACTACCACTCCTACGACTAGCACTTCTACAACTCCAATAACTACTTCTATTACTACCATTAATACTCCTACTAATAGAACAACAATAGCTACAACTACTCCTACTGCTAGAACTACTACTCCTACTGCTACTACTACATCAACTTCTACTACTACTATTACTACTTCTACTACTACTACTGCTACTAGTACAAGTACTCCTACTACTACAACTACTACTCCTACTAGTACTACTACTACTACTGCTGCTACAACAACAACAACTACTACTACTAATACTACTACTACTACTGCTACTAATACTACTACTATTACTACTTATACTACGACTCGTCCTTGTACTTCTACAACTACCACTACTACTCCTGCTGCTACTACGACTAGTATTGTCGCTACTGCTACTACTACTACTGCTACTACTACTACTGCGACTTCTACTTCTGCTACTACTACTACTACTACTACAGTTGCTACTGCAATACTGCTACTACTACACCTATAGCTACTAATACTACAACTACTACTACTAGTGCTACAAATATTACTTCTACCATTACAACTACTGCTATAAATATTAAAACTACTACTCCTACTATAGCTATTACTACTGTTAGTACTGCTACTATTGCTACTACTGCTGCTGCTACTATCACCACTTCTACTACTACTACAGCTACTACTACTACTCCTCCTCCTACTACTACTACAAGTTCTACTATTACTGCTAGTACAGCTACTACTTCTATTTCTACTCCTACTACTTTTACTACTACTAATACTCCAACAACTACCACTACCCCTACTGCATCCCCTACTGCTACAGCAAGTACTATTGCAAGAACTACTACCTGTACTACTTCTACTGTGTCTACCACAAGTACTGCTACTACTACAACTACAACTATGACTACTTCTTGTACTACTACTACTTCTACCACAACTACTAGTGCTAGTAGTACTACAACTACCACTGCTGCTACTACTACTGCTATTACCACTAGCAATGCTACTACATCTACTACTACTACTACTACTACAATAACTACTGCTGCTGCTACTGCTGCGGCAATTATCACTAGCAAAGCTACTACTCCTACTACTACTACTACAATGACTACTACTACAACAACTACAAATACTGCTACTACTACTGCTGCTTCTACTACTAGTACAACCACTCCCGCTACTACTACTGCTACCTCTACTACTACTACTACTGCCACTACTACACTACTACTACTACTACTACTACTACTACTACTACTACTACTACTACTTCTACTACAACTACTACTTGTACTTAAACAACTACTGCTACTATAACTACTGCTACCACTACTACTACTACTGCTACTACTACTACTACTACCACTACCACTACTACTACTAGTGCTACGACTACTACTGCAACTACTGCTACTACTTCTGTTGCTACTACTAGTACTACTACTACTACACCTATTGCTACAAATAGCTCTACTACTACTACTACAACAACTACGACTACTATTGTTAATACTACTATTGCTACTACTACTATTACTAGTAGATTACTATTACTTCTGCAACTACTACTACTACTACTACAACTATAACTACTACTACTACTATACTTCTGCTACTAGTACTACTACTACTACAGCTACCGCTACTACCTCTACTACTACTACTCCTACTACTACTCCTATCATTACTACTGCTACTACTAATACTACTACTATGGCTAGTACTACAACAACTACTACGACTACTTCTACTACTACGACTACCACTACTAGAACTACTACTACTCCTAGTACTCCTACTACTACAACAACAACAACAACAACCACTACTACTACTACAACAACTACTATTACTACTAATACTACTACTACTACTACTACTACTATTGCTACTACTAATTATGCTACCATTACTACTACCACTACTACTACTATAGCTACTACTCCTATGATCGTGATTATTACTGCTGCAACCACTACAGCTACTGGCACTACTACGACTACTTCTATTGCTATTACTACTACTACTGCTACTACTTCTATTGCTACTCCTACTGCGCCTCCCACTACTACTACAACTACTCCTACTACTACTATTACTACTAATACCACTGCTCCTATTGCTACCCATACTCCTACACCTACTCCAATTACAATTAACAACAACAACAACTACTACTACTACTATTACAACTACTTCTACTAAGATTACTACTACGGCTGCTGTTACTATTGCTGCCACTACTGCTATTACTGCAGCTACTACTACTACTACAACAAATTCTACTTCTGCTGTTGCAGCTACAACTACAACTCTAAGTACTCCTACTACTACTAATACTAGTATTATTACTAGGACTACTACTACAACTACTCCTCCTCCTCCTTCTACTACTACGATTACTACTACTACAAGTATTTCTGCAACTACAACTACTCATACACCAAATCCTACCCCTAAAGCTAAGCGTAATATTACTTCTGCTACTTGAATTGCCACTACTGCTAGTACTGCTACTACAACAATAACTATTACTATTACTACTACTACTACTACTACTACTACTACTACTGCTACTGCTACTACTCCTGCTACTAATACTACTACTACTACTGCTACCGCTACTACCTCTACTACTACTACTACTCCAACTACTTCTGGTTCTACTACAACTACAACAACTACTACTAGTACAACTACTACGACTGCTGCTACTACTACTGGGACAAATACTACTTGTACTACTACTACTTCTGCTACTACCACTCCAAGTCCAACTCCGACTCCTCTACTATTACCAATACTACTACTATTGCAACTATTATGGCTTCTGCTTCTATTACTACCACTACTACTACTACTACTTCAACTACTACTACAACGACTACTACTACTACTGCTACTAAAACTACAACTAGTACTACTATTACCACTACTACTTCTACTACTACTAGTACTCCTACTACAAAAACTACAAGTACTATTCTCATATTAGCTGCAACTATTGCTACTGTACTGTTGCTGCAACTACGCTTACTACTCCTACTACTCAAACTACCGCTATTACGGGCACTCCTACTACTACTATTGCTATTGCTACTACTCTTATTACCAGTCATACTCCTACTCCTACAATAACTACTACTACTAATCCTCCTCCTCCTACTACTACTAATACTACTACTCTAACTCCTGCTACTGCTACTACTACTACTCCTACTAGTACCACCACTACTACAACTCGTACTGCCACTCCTACTCCAACTCCTACTCCAACCACTCCAACAACTACGACTACTACTACTATAATTACTATTGCAACTACTTCTACTACTGCTACCACTACTACTGTACAGCTACTACTATTACTACTACTACTACTATTACCACAACTACTTTTATTGCTACAACTACTACTACTAGTACTACTACTACTACTACAACTACTACTATGATAAATACTACTATTGTAGCATTTGCTACTGCTACTAGTTCTATTACTAGTGCAACAGCTCCTACTTCAACTTCTACTGCTACTACTACTCCTATTACTACTATGACTACTATGACAAAAACTACTATCGCAACTGCTACTACTAATAATGCTACTAAAACTAATACTACTACTACAACAACCACTACTACTAATCCTACTTCTACTTCAATAAAAATAACGACTACTACTACTCCTACTCCGGTTCCAACCACTACTATAACAACTCCAACTCCTATTTCTGCTATTACAACTCCTACTCCTGCTCCTACTCGAACTGCTGCTAGTACTACTACAACTAGTACTACTACTTCTACTACTACTACTCTTACTCCAACTCCTACTGCTACTTCTACAACTATGACTACTACTACAACTATTACTACTAACACAACTTTTACTACTACTAGTAGTACTATTACAATGACTATTTCTACTACTACTACTACTACTGCTGCTGCTACTACTATTATTAGTACTTTTGCTACTACTACTATTAGTACTACTTCTACAACTATAACTCCTACTACTACAACAACTACTGCTGCTATTACTACTACCACTACTACTACTTACTACTACTACTACTACTACTACTACTACTACTACTACTACTTCTACTACTAGTACAACAACTACTACTAATACTACTACTACTACTAATGTTGCTCCTACTACTTCAACTACTACTACTAGTACTACTACTACTACTAATTGCTGCTGCTACTACTACTACTACTATTCCTGCTACTGCTCCTGCTACTATAAATTGTACTACCACTCTAAGTCCAACTCCTACTCCTATCACTCCTCCGACAAGTATAACTACTACAACCACAACAACAACTACTACTCCTACTACTACCGCTACCACTACTACTACTACTCCTACTACTATTTCTACTGTTACTACTATTACCACTACTACTCCAACTCCTAGTCTTCTACTATTTCCAATACAACTACTACTGCTGCTATTATGACTTATACTACTACTACTACTACAACTACCACTACTACTACTTCTATTAGTGCTACTGCTGCAACTACTATTTCTGTTGCTGCTACTGCTACTACTACTACTACTATTGCTACAACTGCTACTTCTACTACTACTAGTACTCCTACTACAACTACTATCACTACTATTACCACTACTGCTCCTACTATTGCTATTGCTACAGATGCTACTGCACCTACTACTGCTACTACTCTAACTATTGCTATTACGGGCACTCCTACCACTACTACTATTGCTACTGCTACTACTCCTATTACCACACGTACTCCTACTCCTACGACTACTACTACTACTATTCGTCCTTCTCCTACTCCTTCTAATACTACTACTCCTACTCCTGCTATTGCTACTGCTACTACTCTTACTAATACTACTACTACTACAACTTGTACTACCACTCCTACTCCAACTCCAACTCCTACAACTCATCCGACAACTACAACTACTACAACTACTGCTACTCCTACTACTATTGCAACTACTACTATTGCTACCACTACGATAGCTATTGCTACTACTATTACTACTACTCCAACTATTACCACAACTACTTCTATTGCTACTACTACTACTAATACTACTACATCTACTACTACTACTACGATAAATACTACTATTGTAGCAGATGCTACAACTACTTCTCCTATTACTAGTACTACTACTAGTAATACTACTATGACAAATACTACTATTGTAACTGCTACTACAACTGCTACTACTATAATTAATACTACTACTACAATTAAAACAACTACTAATACAACTTCTACTTCAACAACAACAATAACTACTCCTACTACTCCTACTCCTACTCCAACCACTACTACAATAACTC